>JZLH01S0142846.1:48945-63437 GCA_001188425.1 Eucidaris tribuloides | reverse complement strand
ACATTTTATTCCAACATATGTACCAACTACAGTACGTTCAGAGTCAGATTCAGATCTATTCATTTAGATAATAATACCTAAACCCAACAAAAACAGACAAGTAACTCATCAATTTCGGCTACAGTATATGCATCTAATTTCCTACAATAAACCGATAGGGTCCGTGGCCCTTGCATGGCCGCTGTTCTGTAATTGGCCCCAGTATAAAATTGGCATAAATTATGTACCTTGGGAAGCTGCATGTATTAGAAGGGTGCGCTGCACTACATGGACTACATGCCCATGGCCGAATTGAACGATGGCAAGTTATACACAGGCGCACACCCACACACATACACACACATGTTCACTGCATGTACACGAAATACATGTGTAGGCACACACACACATACACTTACCCGTACACACATACACACAGAACCGACAGGCACACACACACACACACATACACTCACACATACAACACACACACACACATACCCTCACAACTCACATATACAACACACACACACACACACCACAGTCACACATACACCCACACACACCACAGTCACACATACACCCACCCACACACACACACACACGTACACACACACACACACACACACACACACACACACACACACACACACACACACACACACACACACACACACACACACACACACACACACACACACACACACACACACACACACACACACACACACACACACACACACACACACACACACACACGCACACACACACACACACGCACACACACATGCACACACACACACACAGCACACACACACACTCTCAATACAACATAATTGCACGGCCCTTGGCCATACTATACTCACTGACCAATTTTACGCTGAGGGAGGTACTGCACTCCTCTGCAGGGAGTGGGAATCGGGAATATTAGCTCAACTCTGTGTTGGAAAGCACATAACACAATGTTCCTAAATACATGTATGTGAGCCACGCTCATGAAAATAGGATCATGATGCAAATCATATGATTCCTTCACAAAGACAAATACAAAAATAAATAAATAAATACCCCCACACACACAGTTACAATGAGTTAATCTACTTGATAAGCATTTTCATGTACAGTTATTTGAAATATCTGTGAAACATACACTGTGTTTAGAATCAAACACACAATTAGTGAATTGCAAAATGAGTTTTAATCAAATCACCAAGGAACACGGGAGTAAAATATAAGGCACACATCATATTGCAGAAGATGAGATTTGAAGAATTGTTGTCTTCTTCTTCCTTTGTTATGTTGAATACATGCAATAATCATTTGTGAATATATTTTTGTGCACAAAAATCCTATACAACATCTCCATGATATCAGATTGTTTATTCAAGAATATAAATGTTCATGTTTACAAAAGTACAACTTAAAACTAAATCGATCATACATAACTGTCAAAACACACTCAAAACAGTATATCAAAACATCCATCTGGAATGAGGATGAATGGTGCATGTGTGTTCCTGTAAACAACCTGATTTTGAAATTTACTTTGATCACCAATATCAAAATTGGCTGTGGGCCTTGTAAACAGATTTTCTGTCAGATCCGAACAAGGCGATAATTACTCCGGATATAGCAGCCAACTCGGTGCCAAAATAATTTATGATTTATATTCCATTCCAGGACAATAACCTCCCATATATCCCGAATTAATGTTTATTTCTTGGAAACCTGTTCTAGTGTCCTCTCATTAACTGAGTTATACCATGGGAATACAGACAGCTTTAATGTCAATTTGAAAACAGGAGGAATTGAGACGGAAGATGAGCCTTGCTCTGGAACCTGGGACTTTGATTAAAATATGAGAATCTCTTGAATAATATAACTGCTTGTGACAAAGGAAGCCCCCCAAAACACTAATTGCAGCGTAAATCTGTTCCTTATCCATCAACGCCTTGTTAGCCCAAAGGTCATTTCAAAATAAGGTTTTATAGTGCTTAATTAATATTACTATATTTTCGAAATTGGTTTCCCTAAAGCATGAAAGCCTCACAGTTCTCGGTCAACCTTCGAATACAATTTGAAAGGTTATTTTCTGAAAAGAAAAGAAAAATGTTGTTCCCTGGAACAACAGTGCTAATAAGCTGGTATTTATGGTAAAATATTATTTTGCTGCACAACCATTGATTCCTGGTCAAATCTTTGGACTACAATGGAATTAGTTGAACTTGCTAGTACTTGGAATACATTGAACAGGATTCTGTAGCAAAATAGAATAAAAACAGTTACTGGTAGAGCTGTCGATATTTGATCTCAGACTCATACGATTTATCATGGAAAAAACATCGTCGATAACACAACTTATCGCCCAAGTCTTAGTTGAACTTGCTAGTACTTGGAATACATTGAACAGGATTCTGTAGCAAAATAAAATAAAAACAGTTACTTGTAGAGCTGTCAATATTTGATCTAAGACTCATACGATTTATCATGGAAAAAACATTGTCGATAACACGACTTATCGCTCTAGTTGTAAGACAGATTTGTGATGAAGAAGATAAATCTATTTTATGCTAAAGTTGGAACACCACTGTACTATTATATGTAGTGTCTATGAAGTTTGCACACATGCAGTCACTGTAGTCAATCCAGAGATGCAAAATTTTTGTAAGAGGTTTTATGTTAGCTGGTAGTACAGGTTATTGTGTATCAAAACGTAGTCAAAACAATGTTGCTTTCTGTAGACTCTCTTGTAATGAGATCAGGAGATTCATGGTGCCCATTGATTGTTTATAAATGGCATTTGTGGTGGGCAGTGTGTTGACAGAGTTGTTGTTTGTTGACAATTATACTAAATGCACTACTGCTCTTAAATGCCACAAGTACTTTGATAGCTGAACAGCATGGAGGTCTCTCTTCTATCCCCACCCCCCTGTTTCTACCTATATGATTACAGGCAGTAGCACTCGTGTGCAGAGTATTCATACATGTAGCTACATGTATAGCGATTTCTTGGTCCCTCCCACTGCAGTGCATGCATTTACCCCATTAGATTTTCATAATTGATGGTATTTTTGGCCGTATCGTGCCTCTGGCAATATTTTGAAATAATCATGAGATCATATAGTGTATTCAATATTTTTTCAACATCAAGTAATTTTGATATTATCAAAACATCGCTTAGCACTAGTTACCAGTATCGTATACATGTATGTCCCAAATGAAACCGGTTTTGGATGTTTCTGGTCAGTTAGCGGTTGAGCAACATTCCTGATACAGCACTATTTCAAAATATCAGGTTTTTATGCAGTTTGTTTTATTGTGTTTCCTGTTATGCAATTTACATTCCCCAAATTGTATGTATCTATTCGTATTAAAATTGACAGCAAATCAGGCTAATCTAGGTTTTACTACTTTATATCCTTTTAACTTCCTTTTCACTAAAATATATCCCCATAGACTGTACATGAAGTATGCTAAAAACATCCAAAGTACAAAGTTGCATAGTGTATCATGAGTTAAAATTTATGTCAGAGTCGCACAGGACTACAATGTACATGTACTTTTTATCATTTTACATCTTTGCAATGCAGGGAAGCGCTGTTCTAAAAACTATTAAAAAGTTACTCGGCATGTCTACTGAATATTAGGCAGTTTGAAAGCTGATGATTACAAATATATAATACAAACTAAAATAATTGGTTCCAAGCATACCTGTAATGTATCTATCTAACATAAATTGAGCAAATTAAAAGAAAATGTAGAAATGTGTTTTCTATCTAAAGCTAAAGCCGGCTGTTACAAAGTTCATAAAATGTGGTTGAAGACGACACTAATTGAACAATGAGAAGGCCATCAAGGTTTAAATAAATTGAAGGCCATGGCCTTGGATGCCCTAGTGACAGGCCTTGATGCCCTTGCCATTGGCCTTGAAAGATTTTTGTGCCTTATTTTATATTCCCCATTTCTGCTGTAATATAGGAATGTGTCCTAAAAGCTAAAGTGGCCTTGCCCTAAAAATATCAAAATTTAAGGCCATAAAACATTTGATTTCAGTTATAAATTACATTAATGTCACTATGCTTTTATACATGTACATACTTGTAGCATGCACACAATGTACAGAAATGTTTTTGGCATGATGTACACCTACATGTACATGTAAGTTACCTGACAGGACTTCTAAACTAGACTTCTAAATTCTCTGGAGGATAATCATTCAATACCACAATAACAGGCATACCCGATACTTGTAAAATAATTATTTTATCACTTTTACAGTGTACCATGGACATCAAATGTTTCCAATTTTTTTTTTTCAACATGGATTAATAAATGAAAGAAATATCTGTTTGTTTCCATTTTTCTTCGACTGGACAAAATAGATGAATAAATACATGTAAAAGAACCTGAAATGCGTGATACACCCAGTATCACAGAGTAATAACAATCCAACAAAATATTTTTCAAGCACCTCTTGTATACTGGAATTCAATATGTTGACTACACCCTTCTACTCACACAGTGCACTTTAAAAATTAAGAGTATATTACATGTACATATACATGAATACAAATCCAGTCACATGCTTGGAATGGATGTGCACAACTGCACATTGTAATGTATGTAGGCCTACATGTACTCACCACCATAGCTCGATGCACAATTGTGGAAAATGTGCACATTAGTACATGTACAGTACTCTGCATGTATGCACACTGATTGCTTCTGTGCCGTACAGGTCACCTTGCATGTGTACATGTTATGTGTATGTTAGAGAGAGTGTGCATATGCCTGTACACACAGATAGTATGAGATGTACATGTGTGTGTGTGTCTGTGAGTGTGTGCGCAAATAATGTACAGTATATGTACAGTGTATGGTGTATGTGTGCATGTCTGTGTGCATGGACCATGCATATACGGAACATGTAATGTACGTTCATTGTCCAGTGTGCAATAAAACACACGGAACAGTCTTATAGGCATGTTCTACTTCTAAAGCATATCAAAAGGCCTATAAGCGCAAGTTTAGTTTTGGCAATTTTTCTTTTATTTGAAAGCTTTATGCCAAAAGGTCATATCACACCCAATAACGGATTCTAGAATGTCTTTCTAGTTGTTTTTTAAATTTAAAATAAAGTATAAAAAATCTCTTCCGGGGGGGGGGGGGCGGGGGGGGGGGGGCCCGAGGGCGGGGCCAGATTCTCAACTATATTTTACAGTATAGCATCTGAAGCGTTAAGGTTATTGGAATTATACCTTGGCAGAAAGATCAGAGTCGGATCTTTCATAAAGTTTGTATCATTGATGTCTCCTTGCAAACCAGGTAAGGGTGGAGACAGGGTGAAGCATACACAAGGCAGTTCATCAGTTCATATTTGTAACTAGTCTATTCTCCAGACTTTTATTCATGTATGGGATGGATATCTGTTGATCGAGTAAAAGCTACAGGTACATGTATTACAGTCTTACACAGTTCAGATAACTACTGACAGTGTTGGTAGTCAAAGTCCAGACTTGAGTCCAATTTATTAAAGTGGACTCAAACTGGAGCTCGACATCGAACCCTAATGCAAAATGAATGGCAAGGTTTTATTCAACTGCGGACTCGGACTCAGAGCTTGTAGACCCGACTAAAACACTGACTAATGAAAGTCAAAAACTCAGAAAGTTGGCATATACATGAATATAGCAAGTGGCATTGGGTTTACCACGCAGAAGCTCTATGCAATTGCCGGGTGGTTCCATGGATCACAGTCTATGGATCACAGTAAGTGACAGGTATACAAGTAGAATACAGTCTGGAATCTAGACTATTTCACAACAGGTATGTGCATTATGCAATGATGAGATTGCACATTTCGCCCCAGCAGGAAGCGCACAGGAAACGCCCTTAAAGCTGTCTACAATCGTCTCATTTATTTTTCATCACAAAAAATCAGACCATTAACCCATTGGTTACAGGAAAACGATGTATAATGTATTAAAGACACTACGTAACACTGTGGAAGACCCGTTTAATTTTTTTTTGAACTTTGCTACCTGACATATCTGACAGTGTTTGAATGGACAAATAAACACCCTAGAACACAAAAGTTTGGACAGTTATGCTGTCATTAGAACAATATGTGCGCTTACAAATTGGCACATTAATTTCCTATCGGGTGATAGGAAATTCTGCAACACAGCAGTCTATGGGGGAAAGCTGGAATGGTCTCTCAATGATTTTTACTTTTTCAAAGCACTTAATGATCGTTTTAAACTGTAATTTTTTCAGGGCTTCATTTTTAGACCATGTCCGAGAAACTGGTAGCATGGGGAATCATACAGCTCAGATTTTTAAAACTGAAAACAGTGTTATACGATGCCTTTAACTCTATGAGAATTTTACTCTCTCGGAGGCAACGGGTTATCTTAGCAATGATCTCTGGTGTGACAGGCATGGGGAATAATCTGGGAAGTATATCACATTTATTCAAGAATGCCAATCAAATCAATCAATCAATAATAAAATAAAAACAAGAAAATGAATTAAATCAATATACAAAATGCATCCACACATAAGCCTGTAAATGTAAATTAATAAGGGCTGATTGAACACTAGCTCAGAGCTGCCAACGTCTTATAAATGAAAAAGGTTTTTTTGAGACTGAAAAAAAAGCATTTTGACTTGAAAAACAGTCTTTTTATTTTTATTCAACAGAGCTGTTCACAAAATGATTCACAAGAAAGAATGTATTTTGACTGGCATTTTGCTCAAAATCACAAGTGTTTGCAACTTGGAAAAGTGCTAAATACTGAAAAAAGGGAACAATTGGCATCTCTCCTAGCTTCACTTACAATGCTAACATATGTACCTAATTATCAATGGGAGGGTACATTTTCAAGCAGGATACGGATTATTCATGTTTGCGGCAAACCACTTTACTACTGAGAATACAATCTTCATGTAAGATTCGGAAAGATTAGTACTCGGGAGTCGGGAGTAGTTTGGAGTATGGAGTCCAACCATGGTATGATATAAATTCAGTAACATTTAAAATGGAACCTGGATGAGAGGAGCACCAGCATATAAAGCAAAACATGATACACCAGGGCACTGTTGTACCCCGGTGTAACACATTATGGAGCGCCCTCTTGTGTTCATCACAAGTATTTTCTTGACTAATGATGCTAAGGCTGTGCCAGTGCACAACAGAAAGAGAGAAAATGACAAAAAGTGGAATGAAAATGAGGCTGAAGTTGGTCTTTTTACACCCTTTAGTGTTGAATTAGATCATTTCAGGAAACATATTGCACAAGAAATTATCTTAAACACTGAGGAGAACACTACACACATAACTTTTATACAGTTTGTAACTCAGGGCACAATACTGAAAAAAGAAAGAAAATAATTCAACAAAATGGCAGATTTCTATTCAGTATTTGTGGTGCACATAACAGATAAAGGCCACAACTAGTTCACATCAAGTGGCTATAAAGGGTTTAATTAAATTTGCCAATTTCATAAAATCAACACTTTATTCTATAATTAAGTACTTCCAATCGTTAAACAAGATATTCATTACAAGGGTTTAATAGGATTTATGAGAAATGACATCAGCATTTTGCAAGAAAAACAGCAAGTGGGAGTGGTGACTACTTCTCTCCTTCGGTTAAAACATGAAATTAATGGCTGATTATATTTAATAAGAAAAGAAAGTGACATTAAATTATGGAACATAGTTTAGCAGGAAGTTACCTCTAATTAATCTCTCGCGGCGAACCTAGTTTGACTTCGAGGATAACCAGCTAAAGTGAACTTCCATCCATCTCTAAATCCCACCGGCGTCTCCGAAATACGGAGGAACCCGTTACAACAGGACATTCGTTTTCTTTCACCTGGATTCTAGCTGAGATTGGGCAATGAGTTTGTTTTTCTTTCAAACAGAAAGCAAAAGTCATACTCAAGTTCTCTCTCTCTCTCTTTCCAGGGACAAAATGACCTACATTTTCATATAATGCAATGAAATTTCAAAAAGAGATTCATTTGAGACCGATTTTTGCTGAAAATTCCTTCCAACAAAAGGGAACAGAGAAAAATATGAAATGACCGTAACAACAACAAAGCAATACATATTTGTAAGCCATGCGTATATATCGTACATGCTTACAATTTACAAGATCAATCTTTTATCCAAACTATAAATCCTACTGAAACTACAAATGAAAGCCACCCCCCCCCAAAAAAAAATAATAAACATCACATCCTTATAAAGGTGATTGATTATTTATATGTTTTATTTCTTTTAAATGCTATAACTTTTAAGGAATCACACAATCATTGGAAATTAGGAATTAGACATGCTTTCAACCAAAACTTAAAAAAAAAAGCCAAAATTAGTCAAGTTGACTAGAAGTTAAAGCTTGGGCAGTAAAGTATTCCAAACAATTTAACACAAGAGGGATTATGTGGGGTATGAAGAAAAAGTATCTACACTTCAGTGGCAGATCGAGGAAGGTGGGCCGGTGGGGGCCCGGGCACCTCCCCCCCTTTTTCTTCATTTTGATGGGGATTAACAAGAGCCCCCCTTTTTTTGGAATTACTGAATCTGACTCTGTAGTTAACAGATTCCAGTGTCCAGATTTACAATTTTGGCCAATACTGATGCAAAATTATTACAACATGGCCCAAAAAGAAATGCCTCAAGATAGCATGAATGTTAGTTGATAATGAATCTTTTTTTTTGGGGGGGGGGGTAGGTAGGTTAACCGTTTTGGACGTATAACCAAAACTTGGCAGCACCAACAACATCCTAATTACCTCTACTTTTATGTTGTCCTTCTGCCCTCAGAAAGTCATGAGGTTTACTCGAGTCGTTGGCCTGTCAACATTCAACTCTATTTGACTTCTGCAACGTTGAGGCTTTAATTGGCTCTATTGACAGAGGAAGCTGTGGGCCAGAGGGAATAGGAAGGTGGATATTTTCTCTCTCCTATGGCGGAAGTTTGCGAAAATGCTCAAGATATTATGGGGGAAAGCGAATTAAGACAGCGGGGTCCACTCGAGTGAACAGGAGCAGAAGACACTCGTGCGAACTGTTAAAGTAGGTTATAGAATTACGAGCTTGCCTTATCCCCGGGAATTGTGTTATTGTTTTTGTTGTTATTTTTGGTGTTAATGAACGAGGACATCTGGAGGGGCAAAATGTGTGAGAAGCCCTAATGTCTCTTGAATAATGAACTAAGTTCTTTCCCCACTTGTAAACCCTCTCCCACCCTGCCCCCAACAAGCAGATTTTAAACAACTACATGTCATTGGTTGTCCAGCAGAAGGGCCTTAACAGCAAATTTTCTCTAATTTGAGAAACATTGCATCATTTGATATTTGCACTTAAACTGACAGAAGGATCTAAAAATATCGCACTTCTTTGATTTCATGTGAAAAGAGCCAATGCCAATGGATTTCAAGTTTGGGCAATTAAAGGCTAAGGCCCTTCTGCCAGACAACCGACGATGTAGTGTTTCAAAATTACTTTCAAGAAAATCATTGAGACCACAAATCTTCATGTTCAATACAAAATGTGAATATAAGGCAAGGATTTAACCCTCTCAGTAATCCTGCCACACACAAGAACAAACTTTGCATATGTGTGATTCTAAGCGTGGCATTGAAAAAATTAAAGCCAAGGGACTTTTTGGTAAATGATAAAAAATGTAATTCTTTGCAATTATATTGTTTAGATACATCTTTATGATCTATCAATGTCCTGAAAATTGCTCACTCTGAAACCCTCCCATTTTTTTTTAGAAATTACTCTAACTGTAAAATGTTTGGGGGGGGGAGGGGGTACCTCTACATTTCCCATACGTAATGTACATACCGCTTGATGCTCTCCTTTAATTTACACACCATAATTTGACATTATAAGCATTTTTCAGTGGGTTTGATATTTTTTTCTGTCTGGGGTGACAATAGAATATTTTTATGAAAGATTGACAATAATTTTGTCTGATCGACCAAAACTGTACTTGTGCTAAATTGCATGTTCATACGCCGCCGCAGCGAAAAGTATAGCCCTACTCTCAAACTGCTGCAGCTGATATTTCAATGACAACCCTGTTTCTTTTTTTTAGTGAGAGCTGTTAACTAGCATTAACTCTCATGTTTGAACTTTCTGCCCTTACCAATGTCATTTTACTCAACAACTCTGTTCTGAACATAACACCATCATTGAAGCTTGTTTATTTTACTGTTCCCATATAATAACTCATGCATTTGAATAGCATTTTCAAGGGCTGAAATGTTCAGCAGATTGTACCTGGTAGTCTAGATGAATGTAAACACATTGTAGGCTTGCACTGAGGCTCCATGGCACATATCATTTGTTACAGAATTTGGGCAGGATAGAAAATCAGGTGTCTTTGAAATGCCCCTTTTTTCACTGCTGTGTGTATATTTTCAGTCATTACATGTGGACTAACAAGACTATGGGCCCACTGTCCCACTCAAGTGCTTTTGGAAGCAAAATATACCATACTGCAACTTGCCAACTTGCCACAGTGGTTTATTTGCAAGCATTCAGCAGGCACTTCTGTGGGCAATCTGTCTTCAAGGTACCAAAATTTGGTATGCTTCACAGTCGAATCTGGGGGGACCACGTTTTATTTGCTCTAACACACATTTCCCATACACATCGCGACGAGATATCTCGTGTCTAGTCTTCAACGGTTTAAGTAAAGCGGAATGTGTTCTGGAGCTCATCGAGGAACGGTAAGGTTCAACTTGGCACACTCTAGACCACATCGGGAGGCGGACTGCTGTGGCATGCATCTGGAGCAGTACAGCTTGCGTCACAAGTGTTCAGGTGCCAGCTCTGGCGCAGTTCAGAACAATGTGCATGCGTGAATTTCATTATTTTTCTTGAGCTTGATTAAAGCACAAGTTTAGTTTGGGTGATTTTTTTTTTATTTGAAAGCTTTAGGCCCAAAGGTCATATCACACCAATAACACACTCGAATGTCTTTAGTTTTTTTAAATTAATTAATGAAAGACTCTGATCTTTCTGATGAGGTATAATTCAGATAACCTGAACACCTTATTAACGCTTTGGATGCTATAATGTATAAAATATAATCGAAAGTCTTGGGGTCCCCCCCCCCACCCCCAAGATTTTCATTAATTAATTTAAAAAAAAAAAGACATTCAGAATCTGTTCTTGGTGTGTTATGACCTTGGGCATAAAGCTTTCAAAAAAAAAATGAAAAATCACCAAAACTAACTTGCACTTTAAATCTGAGAAAAAAATGGTTTATAGTAAGCATATCAAGGGACACAAACATTCCCATACATGTAGTATGCATTTTTCATTTCTTTTTCAAGCACTTTATAAATCTCATGCTATTGCATCAACAAATAAATCATATAGATGTGCCACTGCTTTCATACTAAATCTATTTAAGATTAAAAACTATTCAAGAAGTTAATCCTAAATTGACAGCAATGTTTTTGTAACAAGCACTGGAATATATTCTAGTGCTTCTAAACATAGACTAGACATACAGACCTTCACTGAAATTTTGAGTCTTTTTTCCCTTCATTAGTGTAAACAAGCATTTATCACAGCCTATCTACATGCTAATTAGTATACATGTACATACAGTATTGTCACAGAAGAACAGACAAGTTTATGCATTCTTACCACAGTATAGGCCGACACTTTACATTGTTTCAAGATGGAAATACATTTGCACCTACTTGCCTATGTACTACCGTCCAAATTCAAACAGCACATAGAGCATAACACAACAATTCCACATGATCCAGAGAGTAATACTTCAAGATTCACTGAACAAAATTCAGAGCTTACCTTCAGTGTGCATACGCAGTGCATGATCTCAAACAACACATTTATATCAAATTGATTAGTTTGGGATGACGGTGCCCCGTCTTCTTCGGAGAATCGGCACAGCAAAACACGTAAGCACCAGGAATCTGGCGGGACACGAAGGAGAGGTTGCAGGCTGGGCTGGCGGTAACCACAGTGCGCAGGACGCAATCGTGCAAGCGGGTTTCTGGCAAGTAAGTCGCCAGGATTATCCTCGTGATCGGTTCATACTGCGAGCGTATGAGCGAGGAAGTGGAAATACCCTGCATTGTATCATTTAGTGGAACGCAGCCAGGAACACAGGCAATAACCTGCTTGGCTGTTGGCTAAATGTATGATTTCAGTGTGATCTTGTCTGGTGTGAACACGACCATCTATCGCCACTGACTCAATACGCTGATTCGGGTGCCCTTTCACACATCATACTACAAGCCAGTGAGCAAGGAAGTGAACCTTTTTACACCTACACACTTGATATATTTACAGTATAAATAAGTGAAAACACACCTCAAAATGTCTTTTAGGGGTACAGGAATGAATCTAGCTTTTCTACACTGCCCGTTGCTAACCACAGAAGTTAACACAAATGTTTACCACGGATTACATTCGTTGTAACGCTGCGAATGTAGCTACAGGAGATCTGAGGAACATTTAATTATAAGCAGGAGACCGTTACTTCCATGTGTATACAATGAGAGATATACTAATTAGACTACCGATCCAAATTAAATCGAAGCCACTCTTCATAATTTACTTATGATTGGAAAAATTTTCCAGACACTGCTATACTTAAAGGCAGGACAGCTCTTGTCCATGCTTCATAATTAACATTGTGTATTGCACCGACATAGAAAATACCATCTGAGAACCTTTAGCAAAGTAAAGGGGCTACAAACTCAGGTTTAGGAATTATAGTGAATATTAGACTCCAACTTGATTTTTTGTCCTGTAGACACCTAAAATCTAGCATTGAATGTATACTAAACAGCCATTTTTGCAATTTTTCAAATTCTAGGTAATTAATGATCCTCAGATTTTACAGATATGTCCTTCATCAATAGCCTAAGGGCATATGAATGATCTTTCCAGTACTGCGGGGAAGGGTGCAAATGAGATTCCCCGCCTTTAAAGTACTAGTCTACCCAGTAATAATTGACCACAATACTTTACAAGCTAACTAATAACTACATATGTGCTGTAAATAGAAGCCTATCAATTATTCAGATCGATTTTAATTGACAATGCTTAGTTAGGAGTCACCATAATATAAAACATACATTTCCCAGAGAGTTATTTATTAACCCCACACTTCTGTTTTCATTACTCCATACTATGTTAATTATCATATTTCAGAGTTTTTAGTAACTAGTTATTCAGAACCACAAAGTGATGATCTAATTGACAAATGAAGAGAGGCAGAGCCACATGCATTTTTAAAAGGCAGGGAATCTCATTTGCATTTTGCACCCCTCCCACAGCACAACAAAACATCACTTGTGCCCTAATAGGCTTATGAAGGACATGTCTGTGAATCTGAAGATCAGTAATTACCAAGAATTTGAAAAACGCATCAAAAAACCAATTGCCGTGTAGTGCACATTGTACGTTAGGAATTTTTTGTCTCTATGACAAAATAATTCAAATCAAAGTCTAACGGTCACTATAATTCCACTAAATCTGAGTTTCTAGCCCCATAATTTGCTAATGTTCTTAGTATTTTCTTCCATATGTTTAGGAATGCAAAAGAGATGCCTACATTTCAGATACACATATAACATGCATGTAAGCAACCATATGTCCGAACTCCCTACTTGTGTGCACATACTCTATGCAATGTACATGTAACATGTTTTAATGTGCCATTTCTAACCTTGCATCCTAATCTACTAATAATAATGTTTGTTATCCAACCACTTATGTAAGGTCACAGTACTACATGTTACAGAAATATACATGAATGTCTGTCCTCCACCATTAAGGGTGGGTGTGGTTAGTGGGAGGGTGGGGTGGACTGGAGTATTGTCTTCCATGAAGCATCAAATTCAACATAGTATTGGTCTAGACTAATGTAAACTTTTGCCCCTATCCCTAAGTGCCAAGTCAACTCCACATAACAACCGAGTACAACCATAAACCAACTGCATGTACATGTAGGCTACATGTATGTGCACTTTATACCTCTGCTTTTGCCTGGCCCCTAATTAATGGTCATTAATTGCTTTGATTATATTACAGTGATCCATGAGCCACACTGTACAACTCCCTGGTACAAGACTACATGTAGGCCCCACCATAGAAATATATTCTTGACCAACATACAGTGTAAACAGTGTACATGTACGTCAGGGAAGTACATGTAGGCTAAAAGCTCAATCCCTTCTTGTGCAGAAAACTCTCCTCTGGTACACTCTAATGAACTAATTAATGCTAGCTTTCCACACCAATCCTCTAAATCACCCCCACAGACAGAGGCTCGTTACTGCGCTCCCATGATGCCGGATCACCCCTGTAACGAACTCCGTTCTGGTCATGTGATCGCCTGCCACGGACTAGTCCAAGTCGGGAGGCTCTATTTATGTTACTTGAAGATTCTTCATGTGTCTGTGAAGGACATGGGATTATCGCCACCAAGCATGGTTCTAGAATT
>JZLH01S0142846.1:1494-25432 GCA_001188425.1 Eucidaris tribuloides | reverse complement strand
TTATACCTCACAAAACAGCACACGCTCAAGATATAGAAAATATTTGAAATGTTTGTTTATTCTAGTTTGCTAGCAAAATTTTCGTGTGGCTTACCAGTACAAAATACCCCCTCACTTCTTTTTCTCATGTGCTTCCCATAAAATCATACACACATTTATAAAATATAAGTGTATTGGAAACATGCAAGAGAGTGACAAGTGAGGAGGTATTCTATTATTGTTTTGATCTACTGTACCATTTTATTCAAACAGGTTATTCTACTCTTCCTGAGCCAGTGTGCCACAGCTGATGACAAAGTAACCAATGTAACAACAAACATGCAACCCAGCTTTGGTAACTGCATCAACGTCAGCATTGATGAAGAATAGTTGGTAGTCTTGTTGAATCTTCTCTTGGTCACTGCTTCAAAAGGAGAATGATTTGTACTTGCACTACAAGGGTAAACACTGTCATCATACAAAACTCAGTGCCAATGCCGTTTTGCAGCAGACAAAACCTACACAATTCTCCACAGTGACACCGAATATGTCAAAATAACATCCACACAAATATAGGGTGGGGAGGGAATGGAGTATCCGGACACTTAATTTTTAAAGTTTTTCTGGATATGTTAAAAAAAAAACAATTTTTTAAGTGAGTATTGCTCTTTTGATGAAAAATCAAGGTGGGAAGAAAAACAGCAGATTGTACATCCCTGGGTTCTGTTTGCAACTTTGCGCGATAGTTCCCCCGACGCGTAAAGCGCTGTTCTGACACACTGTGTCCGGGTACTCAGAGTCATACTCATACTGTTCGAAAATACAACCCATCATTATACAACCTAGACCGATGGAATCTGTCTCCTTTATATTCAGGGACTCTCATTTTTAACAATTATTGACATCATCAATTAACCCCTTATCAGGAAGGGCTGACTGATGATGTCAATACTGTTTTAAATGAGAAGCCCCTGAATAAAAAGGAGACAGATTCCATCGGTCTAGATACAATCATTGGTCACTACATTTTTTTTTCTGGACACTTGTTGGGTGCAACTGCAAGGATTAGAATTTGGGACATGGACCAGCCTATCGCCTACTGACTATCATGCAGTTTTACATATTTATCTGAGAAAACAGAAACAACACAAAAACAAATGGGCTTAGATCTAATTGCGGAAAACCCCATCAACCTCGTTTTTTACTTAATTTGAGCATGTTCCCAATCATACCAATATAATCATAAATGACCCTGATAGTGATATCGGTTGATGACTGATGACGTGATGACAGTCGTGATTATTTGGGAAGCAAACTCAAAAGCTCAAGTTAAGACGAATGTGGGGTATTCTCCAAATGTTCCAAAAAATGAGTAAACTTTAATTTGAAGAAAAAAAACATAACAAATTATAAGACGAGATCTAGAGAAAAATAACATTTTGCCTGTCTTGTTTGAATTCACACACACGTCACAGACAGACACACACACACACACACACAAATTCACAATCACAAACACACACCACCAGACGCATAGCAGCCGGCAGGGCCACGTACCACAATATTCATTTTGTTTAATCTTATCAGGACAATAAACAAGTAAAATCTAATCAGTTTAAGCGGTACGGCATTATTTTAATGTAAACAGACAACAAACCTACTCCACTCGCTCAGGCAGCTCAACACAGATCCTCGCCCTCCCACTTCTCCGTCTTCCCGGCTGCTTCGCTTTGCACTGCACTGAGCTGTGCGTATTTACTGCGCGACTGTACGCGACTACTGCCCAAGTCAAGTTTTCGGACCGCCTATTTTTGCTAAATTCATTTATTTACCGTTTAATTATCGCACTCCTGCTTTGATGTTGATTCCATTCAGTCTCCAATATGTTGACCACCTTCCTGAAAAATTCCAGTGACTCGCCGATGCAATGTAAGATAAAATCTGAAAGGAATTATCGAAGATTTTACGTTACATTTGAGACCTCTAGTCGATCGGGCGATGTTCGTCCACATTCATTATGTGTTTCTAAATGGGCGATTGACGTCATTCAAATTTCGCTCGATCGTCCATATCTCGTGTGTATATTTAGAAAATGTGCAACTTCATGCTGGATCAGCGAATATTTGAGCTAGGGTCGTCGAGAGAGAACGCTCTGCCCCTCTCGAAAAAATGACAGATTGTTTTCGCAGTTCACTCTTTTACGAAGCATACTGTAGGTACAAAACCACATCATAACAATGATGAGGATGACGACGATGATGATGATGATGGTGATGATGATGGTGATGATGATACTACTACTACTGCTACTACTACTACTACTACTACTACTACTACTACTACTACTACTACTACTACTACTACTACGACTACTACTACTACCATACTACTACTACTACTACTACTACTACTACTACTACTACTACTACTACTACTACTACTACTACTACTACTACTACTACTACTACTACTACTACTACTACTACTACTACTACTACTACTACTACTACTACTACTACTACTACTACTACTACTACTACTACTACTACTACTACTACTTGTCATTCTGTCAGATTTTATAGAATAAACTTGTTCCCAGGGTCTATTCTTGCTAAGTTACGAACAAAACATCATAAGGAATATGACGTTGGAAAAAGAAATTTTGTTATCCAATATCTGACTGCCCCCTCCCCTCCCTCCCCACCATCACCGGGGGGGGGGGGGCAAAGACATGTCATAAAATCTCAGAAAGGGTGGATGGGAACACTGATCTCTACCTTAGGACGTCTATGACGGAAAAAAATCTGGGGAGGGAACCCGGGGAGGGAATGGTCAGCAAAATATTCTTTGCTTTAAAAATCATACGGAACGGCTGCCCCTGCCCCTCCCTCACACAAAAATAGAATAAGAACGAAAAGCAAACAAATACAACCAAACAAGATATTAAGAAAACCAACAAAGGCTGAGTAACAAAATTACACATATTTCGTGATTTCCTTATTTGGGGGAAAGGTATTAGTGGTTGCAAACAAAAAGGACACCGTTTCTTCGCCTGAGTTCTAGCATGTCTGTGTTCGCCAGGTTGTTTCGCCGACAAAAATGCAAAAATACTAGTACTCCCTCTACGACGGCTGCTTAGTACTGCACTCATCCAAGCTCTTTTTGCTGTCAGTGTCCGACAAATTGTTGCTCTGACGACAATTGATCCGACGATTATTTCATGCACTAACCCTGACCTCAACCATAACCCCAAACCCTATAACCCTAATCCAAACACTGATACTCTGAACTGGATACCCAATGGCAACCCTAACCCCAACTCTTTGTTTTCTGATATATTGTCACAGCAGCAACTGTCGCCAGAGCAAATGTCGGATCAGTATAATTCGGGAAAATGGAACTGAGATGTCCGATTCAAAATGATAATGACGAAAAGAAAACACGATTTTTTTTTCACATGAAAAATGAAAACATACACTCTATACTCAGAGAAATTCGTTTAGAATGCAGATTGCACATTTTGTAAAGGTACGTGTGTATCTCGTCATCCAAATGGTGCTCTGGTTTTGAAACCCTTACCACCCTTTTTTGGCTCGCCAAACCCGAAATCCAATCGTAAAACATACAAAGTAAAAAAAATAAATAATAAATAAATAAAAAAAAGTTGTTCTGAACTTCACGTTTACCCTATGGGAAGTTACTATAGGTCAACATTTTTCAAAAGTTAATTTCTGCTATATTTTTTAGAAAATTACTTTTCACTTACAATTCCTTATTTCTTACCCCTTGAAACGTTATAGTAAAAATAATAACAAAAAGAAACATGAAAACATACTTATTTCCTCAGTAGGGATAACAAATTTATCTCTTCAGTCTTTTGTACCAACTTTGGCATGCAAATTTTTTTTGTGTGAAAACATTTATAGGATAAAATCCAGGAGGAGGAGGAGGAGGAGGAGGAGGAGGAACTTAGGAGGAGGAGAAGGAGGAGGAGGAGGAGGAGGAGGAGGAGGAGGAGGAGGAGGAGGAGGAGGAGGAGGAGGAGGAGGAGGAGGAGGAGATAAATAACACAATTCTTGACATAGCACCTAGTTTGATTCTAAGAAACGGCTCGCAGTCGTCAGGACCAGAAGATCCCTACCAAACGGTACTTATATATTCATTGCATTACAGCCATACCAGATCGACTGCATGCGTAAGGAGAAAAGAGCAAATCACGCATATAAAACAGGTTATAGCACCCGTTTGAAGAGCAACAAACAAACAAGCAAACATAAACTAAACAACCAAGAAACAAACTTATACTTATTAACTAACGAACGAACGAAACTGTAACTAACCAACCAACCACCAACCACCCGTGGCCACCCCACCCCACCCCACCCCACCCCACCCATTAATTTACCAGTATTGAATTAATCTCTGGCCCTTATAGAAATTGATCCGATAGAGAAGAGAACAACACAACAAATTTCACCATCACAGCGTTTTCTGATAGGCTAATACAAAGAGGAAATGTATGAGTATGAAATTTTCATAGCAGTAGGTCCTACTTGATTCTACATGCAGGGAGCATTGGGACCTCAATTGAGGACTAAACAATCTCAGTGCCAATTCCCCAAATCCAAATCCAAATTTATTGTCTAAGATTTGGTAACATATAGAGTATATGATTATATTGTACAAACAAGCACACAGTCACAACATATACGACTTAAACATAATTATCTACATTACATTCCAAATTCCTTTCATAAAGTAATACGCCGGTAATACGTAAGTGTAATATGATCTTGGTTTATCTCCAACAGGTATGATTATCGCTGTCATGTCCAAACAAAAATAAATCAATTAACTCCCATTCAATGATATGATTAGATCACTTTTATATTCCCTTCCCTTTCATTTCCTTTTTTCCTTTCCCTTGTACGCTTTCACCAAACTATATAATTAAATTGTAGACATAATACTAGTGTTTACTTATTGTATATTGCACACTTTATCATTGTAATATTTTTTTCTTTTGATGTAAATAACTTTTAAACTTGTAAATATTGTTACATTGTTATACTGTTACGTGGGGTTGTTGGTACGAAATAAACTCATTCATTCATTACAGTAACAAATTAATTCTGACTCCCAATAGATCTTTATGTTCGCGCGCGCGCGCCCTCGGACCGGAAATGAGACGCGCTGATCACCCACACATCATACAACAGCTGCTGCTGCTGCTGCACGATTGATCCGCGCGCTCGCGCGCACGTCGATCGTGCGCATATTGTATTGACAGTATACAAATTCAATGCAATGGTTTAATCTCGATTTTATTTGAAATGAACAAGTTTCAGGTAAGTTAATCATTCTAGAAGTGTTTGAATAAAGCATTGGTATCTTGTCATTGAATTTTGCTGATGTGTAATGGCGCAGAAATGGATTTTATGAAGCTTCGAGCTACGCGTTTTGTTTAGCTCTTGAACTGTCAACATCATCGACATGCATCGACGTGGTGTACAAGTGCAATGCCCGAACCAAGCACCGAAGCTTTGGCTTTGCAGTGTAAATCGGTGCATGCAGCGGTGTGCCGTGGCCGTGGCAGCGAAGGCAGCCAACGCCAACGGGACGATCGATCGGGTATGCTCATGCATGGGTACACGGCCGCGCCACGGCCACGGTATGGGGGAGTAAAGCTAGCAGCTCCGGTTATGTAATTATTGCTCATTAAACTCTAGTCTAAGCCAAGGTAGAAAATGCATGATTAACGTCATGTGTGTGTGTTTGAACTTTGTGTGTGTGCGCGTGTGTGGCCGTGGCCGTGGGATAGGGGCGGGCCTCGGCCCAGACCTGGCTATCTGAACGCTGACTGGTGGCGGGCTACTGGGGCGCGGGGCGCGTACGTAGTACTAGGGGCATGCTTAAGTTGGGCCAATTTGGGAGCCTTCCGTTGTAAATGTAGATCTATGTATTATACACAAGCCTTAAATTTATAACCTTTCAGTTTCAATGTAAAACATCCTTTTAAAAGTTTGAATGGCCATGTAGTCTTTTAGAGTCTATTTGCTGCAAAGTTGACTTACCCCAGCCCAGGATGAACACATGGACAAGCTTTGTCCGACTTTTGCTTGGCTGATGGGCATGTGTGCCCTTGACCGTGTACGCTCATTCAAGCATTAGTCGTATTGATGAGGTGCATGTGCCGTGCGATTTCTGCTGTGCGTTGTGGATGTCCAGCGAGGGTGTCCTGCGGCTGTATTGTGAACGGAGTCGGTCCGGCAATGATTACCGAGAGCATGTATGGGGTAGTATCTTTTGCTCTAGATCTATACTGCCAGATAGTTCTACGGGTGGGTAGTGGCACTCATGGGAGTGATAGCTTGGCTTTGTGTATGATTCTCATACAATACCAAAAATCACACTTCATTTCTTTACTTTAGTTTAGTCTGATGAACATTTGCTTCAAAACAGTTTTGTTTCTTAAATAAAAAAATTATAAAATTTTTAGGTGCCGGATTTTTGGAACCCTTTCCCAACCATGCCTTCACACATGAATGAACATTTACCAAGAGGAGAAGACAGACAGGTGTAAGGGGTAATAGAACATCTATTGCACTGTATTCCCCTTGCTTGTATGGGTGGGTAGGGGAGGGGTGGTGAGGGGTGTGATGATGGTAGCCTGGACTGTATGTGGTGGGCCAGTCTACTGTTCAGTTAAACTCAGTAGACCGAAAGCTTCGGCCTGTGTACGAGGGATGATTTTGATGGATATTTTACAGGTAGCTATTATCTCCTCTCTTGACGTACACAGGCCCAAGCTTTTGGTCAACTGTTACAGCTGCCATAGACTTTTAGAGTCCCCAAGTGGCCACCACTTATTTTTGAAAATGCAATTTTGTTGGAACTAGCCTAGCTTTGTTATTGTTGATTTCACTCAGCTCAGCAGACCTGGATGTGATATGAGACGACATTAGCTTAGTGCCATCCTGATTATGTCAAATTTTTGCCATGTGAAGCTGCACAGCATGGCAAAAACTCACAGTTCAGAATTGTGCACTGTGACTGCAGTGTGATTGACACATCGTTTTCCTTCTTTTGAAAAAGTAAATGCTCTCTGTACTAATACAGCTACAACTAAGATTAACAGCATGCCTTTTTAAAATGAATTATACCTTTGAAGTTTTAGAACGATTATTAAGCTTTAATTTGTGGTATAACATTGGCTTGCTAAGGCTGTTAAGAGCAGTTTCCATACATGTACATGTATGCAGAAATACATAATTGAGAAATGAGGAATTTCATTTAACAATGTGATATTTGTCATACATGTACACGTACAATGATTTGATTTGATGAGTAGTTCAGGACTCCTTGATAATATTATTAAAGCTATTATAAAATGAAACAAGTAAGTTGTAGTCTGTACATGAGCCGGTACTTATTTTACACTCGGACTGAGTTGGTCATAATTTTGTCTATAACTTGACCAGAAATTCATAGCTGTATTGTTGGATCAAATATAGTGGTTGATTTTTCTGCTATGCATCGGGGGTGTATCCAGGATTTTTATCGGGGTGGGTCATAATCATAATTTTTTGGATCCTTTCACAATGAATTATCCAGGATTTTTTTCTGGATAGGTGGGTCATGGTCATAATGTTTGGACCTTTTCACAGTGAAATAACAGCAAGGTGTGATTAAACTATACCTGATCAATGCATTTTCATTGTTAAAAGGTCCTCGAAAGAGAAAAAAAAGACTTTTTGAAAGTTTGGATGTAAATCCTCCCAACCCCCCCCCCCCTTCTTGCATACAAATTCAAATTCAAATTCAAATTCAAATTTTATTGATATCAACAATCCTTACATTCAGGATTATCATCAAACAAAAGAAAACAAGAGACAAACAAAATTAACAATTGATGAACATAAACATATAAAGCCACAAAATAAGCCATACTATATAATAAATACAAAACAGAAGCTGTAATTACAAATCAAGTAAGTTGATTATGTCTCATTCTTGTTTTCGTTCATTGTCCGGCGAAGGGCACCAGCATTATTCTCGGCAGAAAGGCCAAGATAGTCTCCCACCCGAAAACCATTGCTATCCCCAAATGAAACCTAAGCAGCGTGATATCCCGTATAGGCCTACCCCCCCCTCCCCAACAGTCCGTTAAGTGCAAATGTCAAACAAGTCAACATTTTTAGCTCATCCGGCCCGAAGGGCCCGATGAGCTTATGCCATGGCGTGGCGTCGGCGTCCGTCCGTCCGTCCGTCCTTCGTCCGTCCGTCCCGTCCTTCTCCGTCCGTCCGTCCGTGCCGTCCACAGTTTTGAAAATGCTTCTTCTTCGTCATTTCTCAACCGATTTGATTCTGATTGTTTCATATGATAGGGCTAGGTGGGGGATTTAAAACTTCTACACAGAATCGTGAAATTCATTATATTTTTTAATTTATGCAAATTTATTCGAAATCACAAAAAATGCTTCTTCTCCTTCATTTCTCAACCGATTTTGATTTTGATTGCTTTATTTGGTAGGGCTGAGTTATGCACATAAAACTTGTACACAGAATTTTGAAATTTATACTCCATTGATTAATTATGGTAATTTATGCAAATTTATCCCCAAAATAACAAAATTGCTTCTTTTCCCACATTCCTTGACCGATTTTCATTCGTGTTGTTTGATCTGATAGGGCTAGGTGGGGGCTTCAAGATTCTGCACAAAATTTTGAAATTAATCAATTATGCAAATTTAAAATTATTCAATTATGCAAATTTATGCAAATTTTTCGAATCACAAAAATGCTTCTTCTCTTCATTTCTCAACCAATTTTAATTGTGATTACTTTATTTGGTAGGGCTGAGTTTATGCACATTAAACTTCTACACAGAATTTTGAAATTATACTCCATTAATTAATTATGGTAATTTATGCAAAATTAATCCAAAAATAACAAAAATTGCTTCTTCTCTCACATTTCTTGACCGATTTTCATTTGTTTGTTTGATCTGATAGGGCTAGGTGGGGGCTTCAAGACTTCTACACAAAATTGTGAAATGAATCAATTATGCAAATTTAAAATTAATCAATTATGCAAATTTATGCAAATTTATTCAAAATCACAAATAAAATTTTAAAAATGCTTCTTCTCATTCATTTCTCAACCAATTTGATTTAGTTTGCTTTATCTGGTAGAGCTAAGCTTGGTACACTAAACTTCTACCCAGAATTTTTAACTGTTGCTCCATTAATTAATTATGGTAATTTATGCAAATTTATTCCAAAAATAACAGAAATTTATTTCAGTTCTTATTCATATCAAGTACCTATTAATTTGGTTCCACTTCAAATGTGCTTTTTCCAACAACAAAATCAGTATGGAGCCCGGAAGGATCCAGGGATGCAATCATATATATCATGTAGTTATTATTATTTTTTTTATATTATTATTTTTTTTTTTTCATGTCCCTTCCAGGGCATGAAACTAATTTTTTCTCACTCGAATTTTTTTTATATTCATGTTCCTTCCGGGACATCAAATTTTAATCTTTTCACACAGTATAAAATTGTACCACATGAAATTTCGGATATATGATGTTGCGAGACCGGATGAGCGCTACGTCATTGACGTTTTCTAGTTCAAATTAGAGAAAACCTATACCCCTAAGCCGGGAATACAAGCCAGGGCCCCTCTGCGCGACAACCAGCGAGTCATATTTGTTTATTACTGCGAGCATTTTTAATTCATTTATTTTATTAGTCATCAAGTCATAGTTCAAGTCTCTCTGTGTACATATTACTAATTCCCATCACGCAAATTTTGCTTATGTCCATATCATTACTACCTAATATAAAGTTGAATTTATCTTCATCCGTCATATTTGAAAAGTCAGGAGAACAGTTTTTAACTCGTTTAATAATTTTGTACGGAATTTTTGTAGGAATAGCAGTCAATAACAAATGGTATTCGTCCTCTACTGAGTTAATGCAGAGGGGCATATTCTGTCTCTTACGGAAAGTTTTTTGTATCTACCTTGCTCTATCATTAATTTACTATTACTAATTCTCAGTTTTGCAAAATGTGTAATATGTACTTTGTCGACATCTAAAAAGAGGTAATTTTCAATTTATAGTTGTTTTTCAGTTTTTTGTAAGTTCTTAATTTGATACTATGTTCATTCTCCTCAAGATCTTTTTTCCACGCAATTATGTATCGATCCATAAGTTTATTTGTAATTGCTTTTAAAAGCGCTTTTTTTGAAAAAGTACCCTGGTTTTCCCACACTGATTGAAACCTATTTTTTGTAATAACATTTTTTATACAATTCTTAAACTATTAATTGCTGGCGGCATACGCGCTTTTTATAATACTATTTGATTTTGAAGTAATAAATGGTGCCAGTACCCCACACTTTGTTTTAAAGATGATATATACAAAGGGTACTGCCAAACTCGGCCAAAATGGCACTGTTTGTGGTTGATCTATGGACTCGAGAACTGCTTTTAGGAACTGGGTCTGTATTTTTCAGGAAGAAATGATTTGTATAATTGTTCTATTTCTTTATCTCCCGTAAAAGCGTTGGCAAACTCCAGATTTCAGAGCAGTATAAAGAATGGGTTTTATGCATGCATCAAATAATTTCATGTGTGGGATGGCTGCAACTCTGTTTGTTGGCAAGATATTTCTAAGACAAAAAGTTGCTTTCTTTGCTTTGTGGGATAAAAGTTTAATGGCGTTTGTGAATGAGCCTGAGGGTTTAAATAGGAGACCTAAATATTTATATTCGTCAGTTATTTTAACAGGGACATCGTTTATATAAAATATATTTCTTCTTATAACTGCGTCCGCTTTATTGAATGTCATTATTTGTGTTTTATTCATGTTAACCTTAAGTCCCATTTATTACAATATTCATTTAGTTTTCCAGACAAGTTTTGAAGCCCGACGCGGTCTCGGATAATATTACTAAATCATCCGCATATAATAGACAAGTATTTTATTTCCGTCCAGAGTCACTGGACTACACTCATCACTAAATATATCAACTAAATCGTTGATATATAAAGAAAACAATATTGGGCTGAGAATGCAACCTTGTTTTAGCCCCACTGTTGTATTAAAATAGGGTGTTCTTCCTTGTTGCAGTTTTACAGAAAAATCGACATTTGCGTACATGCCCTGCAAAATGTTTAAAAAATCGCCATGTATTGCATATCTTTTAAGTTTATGAAAAATGGCCTTCCTATTACCGAGTCGAAAGCTTTTTTAAAGTCACAAAGCATGCATGTATATGAGTATTCTTTTGAAAGCTTGGTCAATTATTGTCTTGAGTGTTAACACTGATCGCTGGTACGGTTCCCCTTTCTAAATCCTATCTGCTCCTTGCAAATAACATTGTTTCTTCTGTAAAATCACTAAGTCTGTTGTAAAGAATCCTTGCAAAAGCTTACCGAGACAACTTGTCAGAGAAATGCTCTATAGTCATCAGGGTTATTCACTGACCCTGATTTAAATATTGGTTTAATCAAGTTCCTCTTCCAACTGTCAGGGTAAATTCCTGTCTTCAATATTGCATTAAAAACGTTAGTTATTACATCAATGTCGAACTGACAGGATATGATTAGCATTTCATTCAAGACGTTGTCCGGCCGCGCAGGATTTGTTTCTTTTTAAAGATTTTATAGCTTTAATATTTCTTGTTTTTCTATTTTCAAATTTAATATATTACTGTTGTACTGACTAAATCTGGGATCTACCTCGGTACTTTCAATTGGTTTATTATGTTCGTTTTCATAGTTCGTGTTCATATATTTTTTAATGTAATCGTACCATTCTCTTGGGGATATATTGGAGCTGGTTTTCCCTTCTTGCTTATGTTTTAGTGTGTCAATAAAGTTCCAAAAACTAGCTGTGTCATTGCTCTCCATACTATTTATTTTTCCAATACTTTCCTCTTATAAAATCTGTATTTTTTACGCGTCATCTTTTTAAAAGCTTTCCGTTCGTGCAGGATTTTCAATCTCAAATCTGCGTCCACATGGTTTCAATCTCAGTTTTCTACTGATAGACTTAATTAATTTTATTTTACTTTTGCATTCACTATCAACAGGGTTTGTTTTTCTTGCTATTACGCCGGTTTGCCTTTGTTAGTTCTTATACCCCCTGCTGCCTTTTGAAGCATTTGTGTAAAACAATTCACGCTTTGGTTTATTTATATATTCAATGTCCTCCTTCTGATAATTAGTCAAATCCATCGTGGGTATATCCCTAATAAACAAATTAATTTCCTTAAATTCTGATCTGTTTAGGTTATTCTTAAACTGTTCTTCGTGTATCTTAGACCATTTAATTGATGGTAATTCGAATATTTCAATATCACGTTCTTCGACAATAAGTGCCTGTAACGTCGCTATAATTTGACAGTGATCAGAAAGCAAAGGTTGAAAGTCTGTGACTTCAAATGACAATAACGATTGCATGAGGCATTCGCTACATATTGCGTAATCAACAATAGACGACCCTTGTGTATTAAAGAACGTTATCTTACCCATTGTGTCCCCAAGCGTTCTCCATTAAGTATTCGAAGCTGGGCACTTACACACAAATCTATGACTTGTCTCCCGTAACTATTTGTCACTTGTTCTATGAGTGTGTTTCGTCTTGGGGGTAAACTGTCGGGAATATAGGTACTCTGAGATATGCCATCTACTGTATCGTTTGAATCAGCTGGGATGTAATCAAGGTCGTTTTTATTTATGTGTGTCGTTCAAATCCCCATTATAAATTATATCTCCTTGTTTGGTCCAGCTGATATGCTATTTCCAAATTATCAAATATTTCTTTATCTATCCCCGTTCTCGTAGTATAAGTCGTGTTTGAAGGAGGGATGTATGCGAAACATAAAATAATATTACGTTCAATCCAAAAAAACGTTTTCCAGCCGTAACCAAATGTACTCGCTGCAACTCCTATCTACAATATTTGCTCCTTTTACAATTGAATGCTTAATGATATTCCCAACCCCCCTCTTGCTCTGCGGTTGTCAGACGTTCGGCAGTTAGCAATGTATTTATACCCATCGAGAGACAATGGTTCATTTCTTTGGGCATGGTTTCACATAGGAATATAATGTCTGACGTAAGCTTCCTTTGAAAATCAGTATCGTCGAGTTTAGAAAACCGTTGTCCGTCTAATCGCTTAAATAAACCGTTTACGTTCCATGAGCTAATAGTGATCTGTCTCGATATCTTAGAAACCATTATGGTCAGGATATAAAGGTACCAGAAATATATCTTATATAATATGTAGCTTATAATGATTTATATTATATACAATAACTTTTAACACTTTACAGAAACATAAATGTAAGCGAATGTGAGTTCATACATTATTCATCAGGTACTCCCGTAAATTAAGGAAGTGCATGAGAAAAAAAAAAATAAAAAGATTCGCCTCCAATATTACTTGCAATAGTCATAATAGTCATAGTCATGCCCTTAAAAGATGAATTATGGCCATCATGAACAATTGTTTTAAGTAATGAATATTAAACCAGGCTTGATCATTAAATCAAATCACAATACTAATGAATAACGAAAATATAATTTTTCTAACTTCCTCACCTTCAAATACTTTGTAGAACAACCTGGCATACATGACTATTAACGATTATTGCAAATTACATACCCAAGTAATAATCACTATCTCAAAATGAAAGAAAATCAATGTAACGAAAATATTGGCAAGTATTATACCTTCATTATCCATATAGGTTTAGTGTGTCATTTTCGTATAATTTACAATATAGCTTACACAGCCAAAATATAATTTTTACCATAATAAACGATTCTAAAAAAAAAAAAAAAAACAATGAGAGTTTGTTACCTTCATTATACATATTGATTGAGTATGTCACTTTCGAATATTTTTCAATACAACTTGACATTACCAAAGATAAAGTTGACCATCATAGCATGGACAAATTTGTATATAGCTTGTTCAAACCTGAAACATGAAGACTTTTTGAAAGTTTGGATGTAAATCCTCCAACCCCCCCCCCCTTCTTGCATACACCCATGTGCATGGACAAATTTGTATATAGCTTGTTCAAACCTGAAACATGAAGACTTTTTGAAAGTTTGGATGTAAATTCTCCCAACCCCCCCCCCCCCCTCCCTTCCTTGCATACACCCATGTGCATGGACAAATTTGTATATATAGCTTGTTCAAACCTGAAACATGCATTTTTAAAGGTCACTTTAAAAGATGGTGAAGTGTGTTATTTGTACCTAATGGGAATTATTATGTTTGTTCTTATTTGAGGTAAATGTATCTGACAATTGCTGTTCTGATATTTTCTTTATTTCCCCAGGAGTCATGGAGATAAAACAACATCGATTGCTTGACAAGTAGGCGACACTTTCTTCACCAAAATGGAGGCTTCTGTATTCAACAGCTGATGAAAATACGAAACTGGACATCATGGGACAGTTGTCTGGGAAGATGTCACTGTTCCAGTAACATGAAAATACTGCATAAACAGAAGTTTTAAG
Source organism: Eucidaris tribuloides (assembly GCA_001188425.1). Taxonomy (NCBI): domain Eukaryota; kingdom Metazoa; phylum Echinodermata; class Echinoidea; order Cidaroida; family Cidaridae; genus Eucidaris; species Eucidaris tribuloides. The sequence continues at coordinate 10,901 of JZLH01S0142846.1, read as the reverse complement.
CTGTATTGGATGTTGGTACATTGGACGTCTCGAGGAGTTTGAGTCTACATACCTTGTTGACCTGTAAGCGTCAGCCATGATTTGCAGCAGCGTGAAGCTGATGATGCGTCGCTGCATGATGCAGGGCAGGGGTCGGCGCTGTTATATGTTGGTAGTGGGCGTCAGCCTCCTATCTCTCTGGATGCTGACTACACAGGTGTTTCAGCCAAAGACTGAATTAGATGTGGGTCCCTTGAACATTCAAAGAAGCCCAATCGTCGATCCTCCCGTGTCACGGACAAAAATGCCGTTAAACATCCCGCGGCCAGAACCGCGGCATCTGCGGGAAGAAGAACCCGTCTACAGGACGATGGGAAAAGTTTTTAAGGAAACTGATTTGGGTGTGCTTGTGCTCCGAGAGCAGTCGCATTCTGGTCAAAGGTTAATCAATATCTTGATGTCCAATCGTTTTAAAACCAAAACAGCATTAGTGTATGATAATGTGTGGCCGTCATTTACGCAAGGGGATAGGGGACTCTTCAGTGTTATTATATTTGAAAGCCTGAGATCGTACATGCATCTCAGCAGCGTCAAAAGCAAAGTTATAAACGACTACTGTCGGACATACAACATAGGTATTATTATCTTTACAAATCCAGATGTTTCAATCGAAACATCTCAAGTCAGGAAATTCCCCCTGTACATAGATCAGCACGTCAAATTAAAAGACCCCTACATCAACCAAAGTAGCGTCATACCGCGCATCGCAAAAGCAAACCAAAGATTTTACGGGAATCTGCCCGGAGATAAATGGACCACATTTAGAACTAATCACTCCACGTATGTGTCCGTCATGAAGGCCAAAGCAATCCCTCCTGATCAGTTTCAAACGCCTACTAATAATATGCCATCGGACACTCGGACATGCGTGGTACATGACAATGGCGCGTTTGACGGTATACAGCGCATATTTTTCGGTAACACGGTGGACTTATTTTTTCACTCCATCTTATTATTGGATGGCATTGCCCACTTGACGCGGGGCCAGTTACAGAAAGGACTGGAACGTTACGTTCTGGTAGACATTGATGACATGTTTGTAGGCAGCACCGGAATACGTTTAACTGCGGCGGATGTTGAGGTAAGATAACATGTATAATGTGTAGCTCTTCGGTGTACTTTGCTTTTTTTTCTTTTTGTTTTCTCCTTTGTATTGGAATCACAAAAGATAGCAGAGCAGTCCAGCTGATTGGGAAGGCTATGTTTGTGGAATGATAAAACAAAAATGAACAAGATAAATTTTACTTTAAATAGAACAAAAACTGACTGGGAAACAAATTTATAAATAATGAAGACAGCAAAGAAAATTTGGCTGAAGCAGGATTTGAACAAGCGACCTCTGGATATCAAGTCTGGTGCTTTGCCACCTGCTCTATTCAGCCTTACATTGGGGTTCGTCCCTTATTAACAAACTTCTTTGCTGGGGCGCCAGTCAGAAGCCATACCTGTCCTGTATGCCCACTTAAACTGGGGATCACGACCAATTTTAATTCGATGCAACCCAGAATGAGACAGAATGAGGTTTTCTCAGTAGAAATCATCTTTTTGAAAATAGTGCTTTAAATAGAAAGAAAACTGACTGGGAAACAAATTTATAATGATGAAGATTCAGATGAATTTAAATGACACACCCCCAAACAGGACTATAATTGACTGGAACATATATTCCCTGCAAATATTGTGTCATTTTCTACTATCTGCATGTAGTCATTCAAATTAATTCATCAACATAATTCAGCTCCCATTAAAACTTGGAAACTCAACCAACACACCATCTTTGTCCTAGTTAACTGGTCAAATGTTGGTGATATTAGCTTGTGTTCACTGAAATGTGACATTCTTGCCATAATGTTGTGGGTCACCTACACGTATATTGTTAGGTAAGATCCAGTGATCATATTATACGGTGTACAAGACATGGATTTTTTTTTATTTTGCCATTCAAGTAAGTATGTAAGGTCAGTAGTCCACATGGAGGCCTACGTGTGTACGTGGCTAATTTACCGACAGATGATCGGTATTTCGTGCAAGACAAACCTTTTCAGGATGTGTGCGAGGAAACGAGGCGACACATCATACATCCTGGAAAGGAATGCCCTCAAATCTCTTAATCCGTGGCTGTATGCTTCAGTGTCATCAGCAGGTGAACTCTGTATAATGATGACTGAGACAAAACAGAAAATGCACAACAAATTAAATGTTCAATGAAGTTTATGTAATCCTGAGATTGACGGGTGGACGCTGTAGCACACTACACACAATTTGGAGTTAACATGCATGTTAGCTGAGTTGCTGTCCCCACTCACCACCCCACCCCAAGGCCCCATGCATTACCCCCTGGAGCTGTAGCAACCCTATCTTTCAACCTGGAAGGGAAAGTCCCCAAATCTCTTAATCCGTCCGTGGCCTGTGTGTCTCACATTACTACCAGTAGGTGAACATTGTATGATGAAATGTACAAGAAATGTACATGTGAGATATGCATTATCAGTGCAGGTTGTTAATCCACTGTGTAGCAGGGCGGAAGTTGAAACAATGACACATGAATAACATGTGTTGTGTTTGGGTGCCCTTTATACCGTATTTCATTTTGTTCCTTTTTCCCCAGTACCCACCCACTCCTTTCTCTTTTCTGTCTTTGTTTATTACAGTCTCTTTCTTAATATTTCTGTTCATATATCACATCTTACTTTACTTCTGACAAATTATTTTTATTCGTATATTTTGGTGTCTGTGTTGATTTTGCCACCCTTCCCCCCCCCCACCCTTGCCTTTACTCCTTGCATTTTTAACAAACCCTACCTCCTGTCCAGACAGTTTTGCCTGCGTGGTAAATTACTCTTTCAGTTTCACATGGGATAATTGCTGATTACATTGTTAAAATAAAACAATGTTGGATAACACCCAGACACGAAGTTGGCATGCCATTCCTGTTGATAAAAACCAAAACAGGACATTTGTGAAATGGCATACTAATGTGTACACTTGTCATTGACATTTTGTTATGTAATAGAAATGGCATTGACCTTACTGATATTTAAAGGGACTGTGGCAGCGTAGCTTGAAAAAAGATTACACCCTCCTAGCTTGACACAAACTGTTACAGAGGTTCTCATAATGCTTATGTGATTGGTTGATGCATTCAGAACTGGTTCGCTCTGATTGTAGTCTTGTTTTAAAGTGATAGGCTAACATTGTGGAGCTTCAATTTAAAAAATTGTCAAACTTTGATATCTGAACTACATACATGTAGTTGTGTTCAAATGGACAAACACCCTAGAATACAAAAGTTTGGAAAGTTATGCTGCCCATGGCAATCTATACATGAATAAACAATTTCTACTCCGGTGGATTATAAAATAGCGTAAATCTGCACACAGTAAGTCTATGGGAAGAAATGGGCAGGTGAATCCGGTCAATTTGAATGCTTGTAGATTTTCACTTTTCTATTAAGCACTAATCATCATTTTGAAATACAATTTTTTCAGGGCTTCATTTTTAGACCTTATCTAACGGTGTGTTTCTACAGAAAATCGTTAAACGTTATTACCCGCGTAAGTATCTAGAATTCCGGAAAACTTTCCTGTAGAAACAGACGCGATGCGGTTTATTGATAACCGTAACTGACCAAATACGGTTTCTCATAACCTTCCAGAGGTGGTTATTGCCCATGTTAATCCGTTTAACTTTTCTGTAAAAACACACAGCGAAAAGCATATAGGGTCTGGCGGAAGTAGGGTCACCGGTGTGTGTGAAAATACGTGCCTGTGACTGCATATTTTGGACCAGTTCATATACCACAATGCATTGCGAGGTCATATAGGTTGAATTTCCGATTTCCGGTTGATGCGTTATTTGCGACGCGGATCGGAGTTAATCGGATTATTCGTTCTGTAGAAACAGGTTGGTTTAAGGGCGATACGGTTTTTCGATTCCGGAAAAGATAAACCGTTTTCCACTATTTTCTGTAGAAACACGCTAAAAGACACTTGGAGCATGTAGGATTATGTAGCTCACATTTTTTTAAATTGTGGTAAATATTAGCCAGTGGCTTTGAGCTTCAGTCACGCTGCAGTCCCTTCAATATTTTATGTAGGATCACTGTATGGAATTTATCTAGTTGACCCAAACTACAATGTACTGTACACATGGCAGCATGGCTTCAGACAACAGTTTGTGAATTAAGTTGTAATCTCAGAAAATGAGGATAACCCAGGTGTAAACAAATTGTATGTTTTTGAGTGTTGATTCCCTTTGAATTAAAAAAAAATGAGTGCATTATTTCCCAATGGGGCCTGAAATTGGAGCAACTGTAGCTATAGGTTACTTGACCCACTTTACATCATGACCAATCAGTGCAGCGGGTGTCGGTAACAGAGAAGATGGCTACCCACTGTAGGCCCTGGCAGCATATGTTAGTTGGGAAGGTCCTACATATGTATGTAGATCAAGATTTCTTTTAGGGCATATGAAACAGGTAATAGTTAACTATCTGTCCATTATAGATGGAAGTCAAATTTAACCTGTTGGAGACTAAGTACGAGATATCTCGGGTTGGACTTTATGGAGAATGTGTGTTATACCAAAATCAAATTGTCTCCAACAGGTTAACAGACCTGTATAATTTATTACTGGTATACAGTGCAGTATGTCCATTCATGGATTGGACATTCATGTTGATTGTTGAAGTCATTCTTTTAGTCTCTTACAAAAAGAAAAGGAATGAAACACTTTCACAGATTAATGCTAAACACATATCCACGTAGACTTAGCATTGTGAGCTGTTTTTGGCTGATCTGTACGTGTACGGCATTCTGACAATCAGCATTGTGATAGTATGCTGTGATTTAATTAATTGCCAAATATGAAGGTGTATTGTATTGAAGATTTCATGTTGTACCCAAAACTTGCAAGTGGGAGCTGAGATGAGATGAACACCTGGAACCCATCAGGTTGGGGAGTTTTTCCGGGCTGGGGCTGGTACTGGGTAAGAAAGCCAATTAGCAAAACCCGGTAATCTGAGCTCAGTAAGAAATTAATGATAGAGATGAATAATCAATAACTCATGTATTTGTCGTTTACAGTATATATCACAAATTTGGTGCAAAAGTGTGCAAGATAAAGTCAGCGAAGTGAGTCAGTATGTTGCATTGTTGTCTCTCTGAAATCAAGAGTGCCGTCATTCCCAGAAAGGCCATTATTTTACAGTCAAATTTGGGGGTGTGTCAGTGCCTTTTAATGGATCTATTTAATTTTAATTCCATCAACACTACAAAACTAGGGGATAGTAGGAATCTTGTCTTATGCATTAATTCCATATGATGACTGAATTTCATCTCTGCAGCATCTCGTTTCCAGCCAAGAAGAACTGGCGCAGCTCGTGCCCGGTTTCCGCTTCAACCTCGGCTTCTCGGGGAAGTACTTCCAGCATGGGACGGAGGAGGAGAACGCGGGGGACCAGAAGGTCTTGGAGGAGGCTAGGCACTTCTGGTGGTTCCCTCACATGTGGGACCATCAGCAGCCTCACAGTGTCTCCAGTCTCAGCAAGCTGAAGACCACCATGTTGAAGAACAAACAGTTTGCCATAGTAAGTATCAGATATTGGACTTGACTTGATTGACTTATGTGCACAGGACTGAGTGTCCCCTTGCCTTCCTGTGGCAAATCCTCCACCAATTTGTCCTATTCTGGGCCTGATGTTCTGCCTCTTTTAGGGATAGCTCTGAGATGCTCCTGATCTGGTCTTTCCATCTGAGTGGGGGGCGTCCGCGGGGTCTTTTAGTTGCAAAGTCATATTTGTAAGCCTGGTATTGGTGTCGGGAATGAGGCATCCTGGCGACATGTCCAATTCAAGTCAGTTGTCGTTTGTGAATTTCTTGAGTGATGGTTTTGTCCATGTGGAGCTCTTGCCAGATATTGGACATTACGAAATAGCTATTTTATTTCATGCATGCTAATTGGTCAAAACACGTCACATGGCATTCATCTTTTTTCGCGCACTGCATGGGAGTGCAGACAGTGTGCAAAAAAAGTGACATTGCACGCTTGTGATATCACATCGCAACGTTGTGTGGAAGCCGCCGCCCGGGAGCTCGAATTATGTTTGCGGTCCGATTTGTGACTAGATTTAGACGTTGTGGGCCTACTCAAGTTTGCAGCAAATGTGAAACCCCATGGACATAGTAAGAAAGTCTTTTGTCATTTTCAAAAACTAGAACTGGAGATCTATTCTGCCGTTTGTTTTTATTTTTTGTTCATCAAAACTCGATGTGTCACGGTTTTATAAAACAAATAGCCCACTTGACCCCGTTGTGTGTCAATGTAAATGCAGTGCACACTGGGTGTCTTTAGGTGGTCTGCACCGATCTAAAGACACTTCACGTGCACTGCATTTACACGAATGCACGCTTGGTCGTGCATTATTTGTATAATCCCATTACTGTAAAACCATAAACTTTTGTGAGCACTTAACTTTCACAAATTTTGTGACGAGTCGAAATTTGTGAAAATAAAATGTATGTGAATTGTTGTCTACTCATCTGTCTGAATGCTTTTTGCAAAAGTTTTATGTCACAAAAGTTTAGTGTTTTACAGCAGTATACAGTTCAGCCCCATTTATCTGGTCACTTCGGGAATGGCCCAAATTTGGATTTAGCTGCATGGTTCCATGACATTTGCTCTGACGACTCTAACCCTAACCCTATTGCAAAATAAAAACCCACTCGTAACCCTAACCTTAACTCTAACCTTTTTCGGAACTAAAAACCCAGTCCTAATTAACTCTTTTTCTTGCAAGATTTTGTTGCCAGATCAACTGTCTCTGGAGCAAATGTGGGATTACTGGATGGCCTGATATATACAGTATATATATTTCTGTGCATGCAGAACATATCAAAGAAGTCACATAACATAAACCCTTACCCTATTCGGAACTAAAAACCCAGTAGCAACCCTAACCCTAACTCTAAAGGTCCTTTGAGATGTTGTTGCTGGAGCAACTCTCTCCAGAGCAAATGTTTGGTAACCGACCAGATATGCGATTCTGGGCAAGTGTGCTTGTGTAATATGTATGTACTTAAAGTTTCACAAAGGTTTTCAGATGTGTTTAAACTCTCTGACATAAAAGTAAAATGAAGTAACCACTTCACATAACCACTTCATTTTCCAGAAAACTGGTTGCTGGATAATGAAGTTGAATAGCATTTTGATATGTTTGATATGTTCATAACATTTCCAGTATGTTGACCATGGATGAAGAACGAAGGTTTATCTTTGATGTTCAAGATGGGTGTACCAAACTTTGGAAAGTAGTTTCAGCCATTGATAACCAACCGAGAGCTTGACTTTTCCTTTTTGTTTGAAATAGAGGCCAAAAAGAAAGTTGTTTGTCATACAGGATACACCGACGTCCTGTCAACTCTAACTAGTAGCACAAGTACATGTATTTCCCCTCTTTTTCACAAGAAATAGGAAATCATGACAAATGTCTGATGATGGCCACTGTTTTCTGTAGTGAAGATTTCAGTAGCTTAAGTAGCTCATACATGTATCCAAGGGGGGGGGGGTGGTGTTTGGGGATGTTACCCCCCCCCCCCAAACATCACTCTTTTTTCCGGAAATTACCACTTTTTTGGCAAAAAGGGGTGTTTTAAAATAATCTCCAAAACAGAATAAATGGTGATTTTTTTGTGGCTTTCAGGAAAATTTGAGCATGCAAAACTTTTTGTTGGCCATACAAGATTACCCTCCCCCCCCCCCCCCCCCCCCCCCGAGCAACTTTATAGCTGTCGGGCTGACTGTGAAATATTTGGAACGTGGGATTTTGATTGGAAAATTGTTCACCACCACAATACACACTACATGTATGGTTCTACACGTTATAATACATTTGAAACTTATCTTTCATGTCGTGATTATATTTTGTCCTGTTGCCATTTGCTAGAGCGATATACTAACAGTTTATTTTGCACACACAGCTAATTGATCTAACTTGGCTGTTAGAACCAGCAAGCATAAAATTGTTTTACCCATGTGGGATTAACAGACTGTGTCAAACCGGGAGAGTGCCAGCTCTGAGCCCAGCTTGGTAAGGAATTATCACTATCATTATGATTGGGAGACATCTGTTTTACCCATAGTAAAGTATTCAAACAGACGAGCAGAGCAAGGAATTGGTGTGGAATGGAATATGAAGGATTTCGGAAGTAAATTTTATTCCTACAAACATTCTATGGACCCTTGACCCAAGTTGGCCGTACATACCATTTAGAGCAGTGGGAGTAACATGCATACTACAGTCACGTACGGTACATGTAAGATAAACCTTCAACATTTGTTTTGATTTTGATTTTGATTCTGTGCATTTTATCTGATAAGGCTTGCTGGAGGCTTTCAAACGTCTACACAGAAAATTGTATTTATTATGCTAAGTTATGCAAGCTTATCCAAAATCAATAAAAAATGGCAAGAAAATGCTTTAATTTTTTAATTGTGTTTGTTTATCTGATAGGGCTTGGACAATGGTGGGGGCTTCAAATCTTTCACACAGAATTTTGGAATTCATTACGTACGCAGCTGTAGTCATATTTAACAAAAATTTTAGAAATGCATGAAAAGGGGCTCTTTAATCATTATTTCTTTTCAGATTTGGATTCGGTTTGATTGGGAATTGAATTACAGTACACACAAAAGAGAACACCCCCGAAAATTCCGTTAAAATTTCGTTACAGCGAAAAAAGTGTTGGGAAATTTGTTCCAACGAATTTCAGAAGTGAATTCGTTGGAACGAATTTCCCAACGAAATTGCGCAAAAGCGTCGGGCGTTTCCTTATGGGCGTACTGTACAAACTTCTCTGAAACTTGACTGAAACTTTGTGTTGTACGCTCTACCTCCCTGGAATTTAGAGCCATCCCAGAGACATACACTTGCAGTAGGGATTTGGCATGATTGAAGGTAGTCCTCCACTTGGGGTAAAACTATTCTAATCAAGTTAACTATGCAAGGATTCTACTGTGATTTTTTATTTTTTATTTTTTTTTTGGGGGGGGGGTAAGGCGGGGGTGTTGAATGTTGACTCATTTAAAAAAAAACTACCATTGAGACAGGAAAACTTGTGTAGCTGTCTATGGGATTAATTTATCTTGGGGCACAAGAGTAATTCAGTACTGGTATGTTCATGTTTGATTCTTCTTTCAAGTAAAAAAACTCCAGCTGTTGTACATGTATACACTGGTACAGTATGATGGCATGATGGCTTAGTGGATAGAGCGTCCGTCTCATGAGCGGGAGGTTGCGGATTCGAGCCCCGGCCGGGTTATACCAAAGACTTTTTAAAAATGGTACATGTACCTTGTGCTTTCTAGCCAGG
>JZLH01S0142824.1:21263-47830 GCA_001188425.1 Eucidaris tribuloides | reverse complement strand
AATTCAATCAATCACAAATTATCTAATTATTGTTTAATTACAAACTGTCAGTATTCTGAGAAATAATCACAAATCTAACAAAGCATTGAAATCGCAATTAATATCAGATATCTCCGTTACAAAATTGAGCAACAACAGCTGAGTAAGTTTATTCACCCAATCCCCAATTTCAATGTTTTTAACCGACCGGCAATTTATTTAAACGGACACAGATTTGGTATAATTGTGCACTTTTTAAAGTTATTGCGTTTTGATAATTATAATGACCTCAAAATCAAAAAGTCATCTAAGTCATCTGATTGCTTGCTCGTGTGTGTGTGAATGACTATGTGTGCAAGGATGGGTGGATAAGTGCGGGCCCGTTTTTTCGGCCGTTCTGACAAATTGATGTGGGACAAATAAATTACACAAAATAAATACCTTTTATCACAATTTTGTTTCCGACAGTTAACTACAAAGCAAATGACAAGAAAACCGCCCACAATTTTGGAAAAATATTGGTCGTAACTGATGTTGCATAAATCTACAGGAACCAGCTGCGGACGGGCAAATATAAGATAATGCACCGCAATTAGAGGCATGTAACATTTCTTTGGCGAATGACATTAATAATTGTACAATCCCCTTTGTTCAAGGTTGTCGGTAGTGGTTAGTCGCGTAACCCAGATACAATAATACGTATAATAAGAAAACAAGTCCAATTCTTTACTAGTATACAGGTCAGGCGTGCACTAATTCGGAGCGGCAGGGAGGCAATATCGCTAAAACGCCATCAAAATGAAATAAATTGATTAGGAAATCGAAAGCGTCGCTCCACCAAATAGGACGAGTGCGAGCAGGGGAACGGTCGCGCGGCCGCTCGGTAGGTGTTACAAGCAGACGACAGGAAGACCACATACCGAACAATGGGGGCGCTATGATATCAGACAATTCGTGGGGCGGTACGTACGGTTTGGTTGGTTTGGTTTGGGTACACAACGGAAATAAGAAGAAAACTTGGCGCAATCGTATAAAGAGGACGACTCTATTGAACGAAAAAAAAAAAAGAGATAGCATCTCCCGCAACCTCTGAACAGCTCCTTTTTATAGGTTTTCCAGGGCGCGGACAAGCGTTGTGCGGGTTTGTAAAAAAAAAACGCTTGCGCACTCGATCAACAGAAAGACAAAATGACGGTGTGACAATCAATTAACAGACGTGATTTATTGGATTCGCTGAAGTGACAAGTGAAATACCAGTGTTGCCACGGTGATATACGGACAAGATGAATAGAATTTGATTGACGTCTTGAGAGTCACAACAACACGGGGAGGGGGGGGGGTGGATTGGTAACAGTTAATGTAATAAACCCGATCAATACCAGAAAGAATACGACCCGATATGATGCTGCTACAGTGGGCCAACATCTCGTGCACATTCTCGCGTGGAAAATTTATTTGGGAACAAGAAAGGCGAGAAGAAAGCCAGATTCACCAAGTTCAGTAGCCTGATAGTTTCCATGGTTTTCAATTACGGAAAACAAGGGATTTTACTGCTTTACCGCAGTTCCTACTTGGTTCCCACTTGTTTCCTTACAGACTTTCTTTTTGTAAAACAAACAAACAAACAAATAAAAAACATTGAGATATCTCCAACACATTTTCAAGTAGTAGTAGCAGCAGTCTTAGTAGAAAAAGGCAAACAGTACAGCGCACTCCCGTTATAACGAACATGTTATAACAAACACGGTTATAACGAAATTCCTGTTACAACTAAGTAAAAATTCACGTCCCAAAATTATCCATTAACACGTGTCTTCATATACTTTAACTGTTCAATTCTAATGAAATTTGATACAACGAAAGAAAACTGCCAGTCCCCAAGGACTTCGTTGCAATGAGAGTCGCCTGTAGTAGTAGTTGTAAATGTAGTAGTAGTACATGTAGTCTTAGTAGTAGTCAGTAGAAGTAGTCTTAGTAGTAGTAGTAGTAGTAGTAGTAGTAGTAGTAGTAGTAGTAGTAGTAGTAGTACACGTAGTAGTAGTAGTATTCTTAGTCTTAGTAGTAATAGTAGTAGTAGTACTAGTAACAGTAGTAATAAATAGTACATGTATTAGTAAACTTCAACTTCCATCATTATGAATTAAAATTCATATTATACTCTTGACGACATATGGAAGAAAGTAATAACATAACAAGTTAATAACTTAAATAATCAATCAATCACTCAATCATTAATCAACCGACTCAATCATTAATCAACCTGGTACAATGCCATTTGTCTGTTGTCCGCCAGAAGGGATTTAACACTAAATTGTCTTTAACTTGAAAACCATAAGCTCTTTTCACATGAAATCAAAGTACAGGGAACATCGTTACGAAGATGACCTAAAAACCATGACAATTATCTTGTTACATCAGGTTCATCAATATATCAGGGTCCAAAAACACACAAATATAGAGAGTTGGGACCTGAAAAACCACCTTGTTATAAGAGGATTTTGTTATATCCAACCTCTTTATAACAGGGTTACACTGTAGTGTGAGATTTTTGGATCCTTCTGTCAGTCTGTTAAGTGCAAATATCAAATACGGCAATATTTCTCAAATTAGAGAAAATTTACTGTTAAAGTGATAGACTAACATTGTGAAGCTTCAGTTCAAAAAATTGTCAAATTTTGATATCTGAACTACATAGTAGTGTTCATATGGACAAATAAACACCCTAGAATAAAAAAAAGTTTGGAAAGTTACACTGCCAATGGCAAGTTATGCATGAATAAACAATTAAAACTCGGGGCGAGTTTAAATAGCGTAGGTGTACACACAGTAAGTCTATGGGACAAAATGGGCAGGTGAATCCGATCAACTTACGAGTTTCACTTTTTTAAAGCACTAAATAATCATTTTGAAATACAATTTTTTCAGGGCTTCATTTTAGACCTTATCAAAGACACTGGTAGCATGGGGAATCATGCGGCTCAGATTTTTTTAACTGTGGTAAATGTTAGCCAATACCTTTAAGGCCCTTCTGTTGGACAACCGACACATTATACCTTTGTAGGTTTCAAATAGTTTCAAAATTCACCCACACTCTCAAGGCCATACAAATCATCACACATGACATAAAGATGTTAATTTGATGTAATTCCATGTTTTAATGGGTATAACATAACACATTTTTTGTTAGCATTTTTGACATAGTTTTAGCCTCCATTATTTATGGGAACATCATCCACTGTGTCGTGGCTACTATCGGTAAGGAAACTGAATATCCAGGAGGCAAACATTTTTTCTTTTTCAAATTCTCAATGCAGCCTTTGATATCACATTCACTTTCACCTTGCTAAATAGGGCTTCCTCAGTACAGAAGCAAAGCGAAATAAAATTTCTTAAATTATGGCTGGAAAAACAAGAAAAAAAAATAACAAAATAAAAAATATAGCTGTCCACCCAACTACGAACAAATTATGAAATTCCAATCAGATTTTGACTATTGTCGGAATAATTATACGGTAAATATCACAAGTGTTATAAATGTTACTAGCTGGTTGGATATAACAATGGAGTGCAATCTACATGCATAGCCTCCGTAACAGCTTAAACCTAACCACACACCCAATATCACACCAATACTCAATTGTCCACAATTATCTTGTTCATAATTTAATTAACTTTTCACATTGGCGACTGCTTGGTCACAGGACCTGGCAGCAGAGACTAATCCACCACAAATTAGTCTCACCCAATGCTCTTCAGTACAAATCCACACTAGATGTACATCTTATTGTTAAAGCTGCATATAACAACAACTTCTGCATACATACAAAAAGTGACTGGCCCTGGAGGCTAATCCACCACAAATTAGTCTCCTTCAATGCTTTTTGTGCACAGTTCACCAGATGTACATCTCACCAATAAGCTGCATCACAAAAATTATACTGACAGCTTCTATGTATTGTAAGTGACCGGCCCCACAGACTAATCCACCACAAATTCAGTCTTGGGAACCATTAACCTGCAACCACTGCACATTTTCTAACAAAAATGCTGTATCATAGAGTCTAAATTTCTATCTCTCTGCCTGCGTTTTTCTTTAAACATTAAATAAAACAGAATGCAGGGAGTCTAGTCCATTTTGGAACAGGGGAGGCTCATATGCTAAAGCAGGGAGGGACTAACAATTTAGTATCATAATGGTCCCTTTGCATACACATTTTTTTCCACACACTCCCAACTTTAAGACAAGATGCATAACTCGGCAAATGAAATCCACAGCACTGACTTTTCTCATGCTACGACAGGAATAGAAAATAAAACACATCTCTTTTGAATCAGCTAGAAGATTCATTCCACGGCTAGTTTTGAAATAACTGAGATTTAAAACTTGGCTGCTACAAGAAGAATGAATAAAGCACTTCCGCTTAGTTACTTAAAACACATTGTAAACCAGCGTACATAGTATAGCCTCAAATACATCGTACATCTGTCTTAAACTGTAAAATGCACGAACAGTTTACTGTGACTGCAAATTTGCGATAATGTTACACAGAGTCTACAACCACTTATGTGATGAACTTACGACAAACAATTCTGAAGCCGAGCTGTTCATGTAAGAGAGCACACACTAAAGATTCAAATTGATATATGTTTCTCAGTTTTACCAGCCTGTCTTCTCTACGACAACAAAACTGAATGGCATTTGTCAGGGCTCAGAAAACTGGGAGGTAAGAGAGTGTTTTTTTTTTTAAAAGAGGCAAAATAAATGAGAAATGAGGCAAGGTACAAATCTGATACAAATACTACAAATAATGTCAGAAAAATGACCAATTACGGCGATAAATAATGAGTAACATAATATCGAAATCATAATTTCAAAATCATGCAAGTGAGAACTACGGTGATTTCTACAAATGAATGCAAGGGGGTGCGAGGAATATAGTGTGCCAGTATTACGACAAAAAGGGAACTACTATTTGCCAAAATTTTGACCAAACTCCTAACACCTCTCTGTTTTGGATATATCCTAGTCTATTTAAAAATTTTATGTTGGATTATAATAGTGCAAGTTTTAAAACTGTACGACGCACCTAAGCTAACTTATAATTAATGCAAAGGTTTACAGTGGTCAAAAAGATTGATTTGAGAATGCAATATGGACTCACAAATTCTTGTAATTCCACTTAATGGTAACCTAAACATTGAGAAAAGAGAGAGTACTAACCCAATAAATAATTGCATTTATATAAAGGGAAATAATATCAGACATATCTAATAAGACAAGATTGTTTACATTATCCAGACTAGCTAGTTAGAAGTGGGATTTTTTTTGACAATTTTGTCTTTATTCTTAATTTTTGACCAACTCACGGGAAAATACGGGGGGTAAGGTGAGGGAGGGAATAAGCCTCAGAATTCTCTGTAACAGGTTAATAGCAGCATGAACCAGCTTAACTCTTTTTAATATTACACCACACCGTGCATATTATGGGTCAAGTGACCCAAATCTGAGCATCTGATTGGTTCATTCTTTGATACATTTGACACATTATACATTTTGCAACGGGATTCTCGTGAATCCACCAGTCATGTTTGTAACATGCCACATACATTTCATAAAGATTTTGCTAATGGTTCGCATACCTAAAGCTCTTCATTAAACCCATATACAAACACTCTGAAAGAGAGTTCAATCATGTCCAATCCGCCAGTCTAATAAAAGGTCAATTGTAGGATCTGTTTTCTGTGAGGAAAAAGACTCAACACGCTCTTTCATCACACAGTATTTACTGAAAATGTTAACACTAATAGGAAGTGCGTATCTTTCATTCATCGTTTTGCCTGCAAAGAATTTTCACAGGAATTCTTGAATTGAAATCATTGCTTGGAAATGACTCAACCCCACACGAGTCAATTACAGATATACTTCTCCTTTTCAGTTGGTGATGAAAAAAACTAATTGGTTTACCATCAAATATACTTAAAAACTACTTGTATTGATATCACAAAATGATGACAGGATTGGTAGATCTGTGTGCTATTTCTGACAATGACACAAGCGAAGAATTCACACATGCAGAGATGACACTTGACATACGAGGCATTTCAATATATCATTCATTACAATGACATCGATTCTGAGAAATGTTCACGTTGGGAAGTAGGACATAAAGGATGGTAATAAAACTCAGTTTAACTTGATTGCCAGCTTGGACTCTAGCTTGCGCATCTGCAAAAGTGATCAGTTGGAGATTAAGCCAACAAGGTCGTAGCACGAGGGTCGCTAACGAACGAGCATAAATATGTCATTAGTCGCGGATAAATTTGGACGTACGTTGACGCACAGGTAATCAAGCGCGGTACTGCCCATTGTGCCAAGGTGACTTGCATACCGAGTGTGTAGATCAGCTACCACTAAACATAAAGTGGGTATTCCTATTTCTTCTTTATCATTATTATTATGATTATTATTATTATCGTCATCATTATCATCATCACCACCATCATCACCATTATTATTATGATGATGATTATTAGCAACAGAGAAAAACAATTGTGGATTTGTTTAATGTAGTGAGTTTCAGTATTTTGATCACAACATTGTGAGAAAAGTAGAATTTCTTGTGCAATGAGACACGTATCTACGGCCAAGTTATCTATGATTGTACAGCTTACCACCAAACAATTCATTGGACCATGAAGTTGCTGGAGTATAACTCTTCATGGACAATTTTCATAGCCATGTGTTTGCAAGCCATTTATAAGCATTTGCATGCTCAGTAGACTCTTCTTATAATTCCTTGGGACCATGAAGATTTCTTCGTTTTATCACAATTTTGTTATATCGAGGTAGAAAAAACAATACAATACAAAGAAAATGTCAATTTTGGAACCGGATAAATGTCTTTGTTTTAACAAGATTTTGTTATACAGTGCACTCTTGTTATAAGGAACACTGATATAACAAAATTTCATTATAATGAAGTAAACTCTTGGGTCCCATATCTGGGATTTCATTTGTATTTTATTGTTTTTGCAACCCTGATTTGATGGATCCCAAGGACTTCATTATATCAAGAGTACACTGTATCAGTATGATGAGAGTCTACTGACCATTTGCTGCAATAAAAGCCATGAATCTTTGGCATATAAATTTTTTCTAAAATGAGGAATCATTATAACTATATTATTTATATTCATTATTGTGGAGGTGGTGTTAGAAATTCTAAAATTATCTGTTGTGATAATCAAATGCTTTTTGTCGTGATACTCAAACGCTCATCACTTTGCACCGAGTCTGCATCACTCGTACTTAATCCTACATTGGGCATATTATTAAAATTATTATTGTAACCTCGCTCGGTGAGACGAGCTAAATCATCAGACACTGACCTTGGCCTAGCAGGTGGCTTACAAAGTTATTATCATCTTGACGGATAAGTATGGTTCCAAATAAAACTGTCGGCGACGCCCACTTTTACAATCCTGTTGGTCACCAGATGAATTTTGTGATTCAAACAGATCTGTGATGCAATTCAAAGAGTCACTTGTTTTCCTTTCTTTTTACTTTAGCCATAACAGCTGCACAGCTTGTGAAATATTTAGACCATTAAAATTACAAAAACAACTTGTGCGAGGAACAAATGTGACCTCTCACCACAAAACAAACAGTAAGTCACAATGGGAGTTTTCGCTTAAATGCGGTAAATGGTCGAGTTGGGTTGAAAAAGTTGATTGTGGGGTTCCGATATTTTTTTAAAAGTACATATGCTCATCTTTTATCTGATTAAATTTGAGGGCCAGAATTGATTCATAAGTATGATTTTTCTTGCATTAAACTTTGACCATGTTTTTGTGGGGGCTTGAAAATTTTGCCAATTTGATCTTCACATCACGAGATTAATCATAATGATGATGCTAAGTACTAATTCTCACCAACAATTGTGATACAAGTATTCTGTCTCCCCAGTGATAAGAAGTGTTAATGCTCTTCTTTCAAACAGTGTATGCCACTTCATAACCTACAAAGTCACTGGGTCTGTAAGGATTACAGGCATAGATACTCAAATGGCTAAACGTTATTATTGGCACGCGATTGCATCCTGTTTGATGTTGGTTTTAGTATGCCGACGTCGGTTTCCTTTCAAGTCCAAACAAAAAGGGTATACTCCTCAACAAGTACTATTATCATCATTATTTATCTTTTTTTTTAATACAGCAACGCTCATGGTCACATTTATTAGGTCTAGTGTTGAAGGGCAATTATAATAAGGAGGGTTTTAAAAGCAAAATGCCCGGAAAAACATACAGGCCAAAATAAACCTCGATTATGTTAGCAGAAATGGGTTAGGCGGGTGTGAGGTTATCAAGTTTATGGAAAAGTCAGGTCTTTGCAATTTGCCATCCGGCCAAAATAGCGTACATTAGTGGAAGGGAATTACACTTTTGTTTACATACTAATCAACGATAATGTACCATTTTGCATGACAGGAAGTACCGAGTACTTTACTTATTAAGAACAACATGAGGCAGTTCCAATAACCCCCCCCCCCAAAAAAAAAACATCGGCTGAATTTGTTGTTACATTAGTGTTTTTAATTTTTTCCAGGTATACCAATGTCAAACAAGCCAAATGAATGGATGGAATTCTCCTGTGAAAGCATTTCAAGTATGTAGACCTTTATGTTGTAAGTGCTACTATTTTGTAAACAGATTTGTGTTTTTTTGACAAATCACGAACTGTTGTTTTTGCCCATGGTTAATTTGCAGGTACCCTGATTTTCTACAAGGACAATGATTTGAACAATTTGGCACACAAAAAAACTGGCACTAAAATGATAAAGATTTTAAGTTTACAAGGGGGGTCGTTGTGTGAGACTTGAGGTGAGACATGCACATATGATGGCCTCCTTATTCAAAACTTTGAAGTACATTACACCGTTGCTTACAGCGACCGGATGGGCCCTGTACAAAGTGTATGGAGATACACAGAATCTTGTAGTCAATGCCAAAAAATGTGTTGGAAAAATTCTGCATGTCACAGATTTTGTTATCTTGGACAAATTTGCAAAAATCACAAGCAGCAGGGAACAGCTGTATATTGTCATGTGCCTTGGCAAAGGCCGTTAACTGTATGTCGTGTGCCTATGCAAAGGCTGCTAATATAATACATAATGAATATAATTAATGGCCTTTGTACAGGACCACGACATACACTTAACGGCCTTTTCATAGTCACACGACGATATGCAGTAGTTGGAAAGAGCTGTTATTTGAATAGGGACACACATTTTGTAGCATGCATCTATTGACTTCTCCCAATCATACCACACTGAATACATATTTTAAGTAATTTATATCGCATCATCTAGTAGATTTACAACTTTCACAAAGCAAGATTTATAATGTGTCATCAAATTTAGATTTATATGATAAGCTGGTATTTCAATGGATATTTATCAAAAACTCTTAGCTTTTTCCAATTGTGAACTTTTCCGTTACTCTCCACACAACAATGAAACAATCAAATACACCTTTTTTCCTCCCTCACCCCTACCCCCAAGCAAGCAAGTGGTTTCATTCTGAATTCAGAAATTTATAAAAAAAAAAAAATCAATGGTCTTTTAACTTTTATAGTAATAATAGTTACTATATCAATTTCATTATATCAGTTTTAACTTCTCTATCTAAAGACTAAGATACTGACAACAAAATAATATCTATACTTGGTTGAATAATTAGAAAAAGGAGACTAAATATTTGTAATGTTGTATTGATTACGTCACAGAGGCATTATTGAGAGCACTATCGTTAGTTTCATTGTTTGATGTTACATATAGAAAGATACAGCATTCAGCGATGCACAAGTCTATACAATAAAGACATCTAGACTTGATCTACAATTTAAATGCACCACAATCATTCAGAAGGCATTAAAATAAATCATTGACAAGACAGCCATGATGATCAAATAAAAATTTAGCAAACAATTGTGTGAGGTGACTTCAAGCTAATATGCCTTAAAACAAATACCAATGATGAAACTAAAATCAAGCAATTGGGTCGGTGACATTACAGGAGAAATTTTAAACAATTAAATTTGACTTGAATTCTTTTTTAAATGCACATGGGATTTCACCTGAAGATTATTCAAATTCAAAAGAGGTAACTGGCTTTGTAACAAGGGAAATACACAATTTCACATCACATTCTGTGAGCCATTATTATGCAATCTATTTGTTTTTTAATTGATACACAGTCCAAATGAAATAAAAATTGATCATTTGATTGTTAATAACTTCCATTTTATGACAATACTAAGCTCTTAAAACTCAACACAGAGTGCACCAAGTAATCATTTTGTATTTCTTTCACATTTCTGCTTTTACTAACAGCAATACCATCTAATACAGTGATTAACGACGCAAGTCAACATAGACGTGACTGAATAAGACTTTTTATGCGATATTGTGATTTTTGCTGTTTTCCTGACGAAGATAATTTTTGCTAACATTCATTCATTTTTTTTCTTCCCAGGCTGACGAAGAAAGCGCATACTGAAGCCAATACTTAGATGGGTGTGGTTTGACATTCTAACAATTATCCATGGATGTCAATCTGGTCGAGGTAACTAGCCGGACAAGTTGTCGGTTGACCAGTCAAGCTAGCCAGCCAAACAGGCCGTAAGCTGACTGGTCAAGCTAGCCAACCAGCCAGCCGGGCAGTCCGTCGGTCACTTGTTGGATTACTGGTTCCACATCTGCCAACCCTGTTTAGAAATACACAAAACAAAAATAATATTGAATGCCGGTTCTCTGTCCCATGGAAATTTAAGAAATTCTCCTCCCTTTTTGGTATCTGTTTTAATATTCTGTTATTTATATCTTTACGTGTATTTACTTTTTCACCTCAGTAGAGATGTGCTATGTACCAATGGACAATGCAAAGTTTGGTAACTTATTAATCATTTTTAAAGAACTGACATCAGTATCCATTGTGACCATCAAATCTTCTGTTCAGCTTTGTATGGGATAAATTTCTCTTGGGGTACCAGAGTAATTCAGTACTGGCATATTCACGCTTGCTTCTCCTCAAGTAACAAATTCAAGACAAATTTAAGCCAAATTAACCAGGAGATACGCTCCGCCTGATGTATACATTGGTATATCTTTAAACCAGTGTGGTTCTAGAGGAATTATTTTAAAATTCTCCCAATCATGCAAATGCCCTGTAAGACTTAAATCTACCAGTTATTTGACAACATTCCACAAATTCCTCCACCAAGACATCTCTGACAGTCTTACCTGGTTGGTGTCCATACCATCAGTCGCAGTCAAGCCAGGTGTCCATACACCGTTGTCCATGCCCATGGACGGGGGTGCCTGGTAGCTCAACCCCTGGTGGCTGGGAGGGGGCAGAACCCCAGGGTGGGGTTGTTGCTCTGGTATCTCCCTGCTGGCATAGGGCGTGACCTGACAAAGATACAGAGAGAAAAATCACAAATTTTGTCAAAGATCCAAAACTACATGTTATGAGTGATGCATGCATATTGCATAATCAGTAAAGAGCCAGGAGGACACCATTCCATATGCAGTCAGGTAGCAGCGCTCCAAAAATCCCTTCCTTTTATGCAGGTTGTATGCATGCGTGAACACGCCATGCATACGTAATGTGCTCAAACATATTATTTTCCAACTCCATATAAACTTAGAAAATCATTTCTTTTGGTTTAGTGTTATACATCATTTTAAAGGAAACATTTTAAGCTTTTTTAGCTATATATTTCATTTTGACATTTGTATATTGTTAAATGTGTAAATGATGGTTCAAATAGTGTTAAAATTGGAATTTTGATTAATTTTTTAACAGTTGAAAGTC
Source organism: Eucidaris tribuloides (assembly GCA_001188425.1). Lineage (NCBI taxonomy): Eukaryota > Metazoa > Echinodermata > Echinoidea > Cidaroida > Cidaridae > Eucidaris > Eucidaris tribuloides. The sequence goes on along the minus strand of JZLH01S0142824.1, from coordinate 35,977 downwards.
TGGTTAAATTTCCTTGACTCTCACCAATATTTACATCAGTGTTAAGAGCAACTATTCAGCTTTTTATCTATGTTGTTTGTTTTGCTATTCATGTTTAATACCAGTCAGGAGCCAGCAAAATTTAACATAAGTACCTAATTACAGCAGAGGAAAATGTGAGAAAGCATTCCATTGGATGCCAGGGTTTCCTGCTAAACTGTGATTGGCCAGAGGGATTACAAAACAAGCCTTCTACAAATACAATGGGCAACAGGTGCAAATCAAGGTCACCACAGCGGGTGGTCTTGATTTGAATTAGCCGCCACTGGTGTGGAATCAGCCAATCACAAACCTGGAATGTAGAAATCCATGGTCATATATTGCATCTTTCTGATATTTTGCTGGCTCCTGACTGGTATTAAACATAAATAGCAAAACAAGTGGCATAGAGACAAAGCTGAATAGTTGGTCTTTACAATGATGTAAAAATAAGGGAGAATCAACCAGATTTAGCTATCATTTGAGCTTGATAAACAGAAAAGAAAATTTCACTTTTGAATGATCTTTTTGACCTCAAGTTTTATAATTTAATCACAAAGATCAAATTAAAAGAAACACATATAGTCATAAAGTTTGAAGTGTCTTCTATGTAGTCATACTTTTTCATTTCTTTGTCATACACCATTGTGATCATGAATTATTGCAATTTTAAAATGAAGTGTCTCAGCTCATTAAGTATGCAAAGCACATAGAGCAGTCTTGTGTACTTTATAAATTCCAGCTTTTTGCCTCATATGTATGGGATAATTCTTATGTCACATTGACAAACTTTGACCTGCAAGCATCTATACATGCACTCCTATGTGAGATACACTTCAGTGAAGTGCACAGTACACAATAGGTGATTTCAAGTTTGGCGTTGAAATCCGGCCTTGTGTTGAGGTTGACCTAAAAAATCATGCAGTACCTTGTGTAGTCTGTACTGAAGCTGGAGTTTTACATTATTTGTACTTCAAAATTTATTTGACCTGAGTTTGTGCATGTGCATTATAATACCTCAATACAGCTAAGGATGACCGGTTTTCTTCTGGAAAGTGCCAAATGAAGCTTGTAATATTGTCAATGAAAGTAAGATGCTTTACGAAGGTCAGACCACTGAACAAACAAAATTCCCTGATTTTCCCCAACTAGAAAAAAGGGAGGTCATTTTCCAGGTTGGCTGGGGACCCTGCAACATACATCAAGTTAGTACAGTATCTCCATCACTTCTTTATTCATCAGCTTTTTAGTCTTGTTTTGCGAAATTCAAAGATAACAGCTTGTTCTAAATTCAGCAGCGCGACTCATAACACAAAGAAAGAAACATTATTAGTTACCCCCTGCTTGTTCACGAAATACGGGCAAATATCTACGGTCTGGTGCCATATTCCATGCCGGAGGTCCGAATGGAATATGGCACCAGACCGTAGATATTTGCCCGTATTTCGTCAAGAACAAGCAGGGGGTGACGATTTTTCTTTTTAAGTGTAAACTATATGAATTTATGTTAATTTAATCTCATACGGGATTCACCTTTCTGCGGATGTATTTCTTCCCGTGATATAAAGTTGAAATCGCCGGCCGTCAATGGAAAGTTATGTTGTCTATATGGCTAATTATAATGTAGCTGTGATAACATAGGGGCCTACGTCATCACGGAATACGGCGACGGAATATTCACGCACCGCGCGCATTGTAATGTAACTCTGTGAATACAAGCGCGGAGCATGACGTCATCATCACGGAATACGGGAAATATTCAGGGGCGGATTTAGCGCATGCGCACAATATGATCTCATTCACGGAATACGGGATATATTCAGTGGATGATTGACCAATGAGATTACAGAATTCACGATCACTAAAAGATAAGAACAAATATCCCCATTTTGAAAAAAAAATGTTCATTGGCTACCTATCCAGTCCCATGTACAGTATACAGTACTTTTATTACCTCACCAATGTTTTCATCAGTTTGCTTTGTTGTATCTCATTGAAATGTTAACACAATATAAACCAGATAGAATGTTGCGTTGTTATTACAGGTCTGCCACAGTCACACTCTGTGACAAAATCATATGGAGATAGGTCAATTTTCTTGTGCAGTCGCTATTTTATGGAATAACTTACAGGAAGATCTTAGGAATATAGAAACATACAGTTTAGAAATAATTTTAAACATATTTATGTAGCACTTTGTTAAATTTCACAACTACAAACCCAGTGCATAATTTCCACTCCTTTTGCATCTGTGTTCTATAAAGTGCTTAGAGAGAGGCAATTATGCCTATGTGTTATGCGCTATACAAAAATGTTTCATACTAATTATTTTCAGCTTACCATTGGTACCCCCATGGGCTGTCCGTGGTAACTCTCTGGTCTTCCCATGGGCCTGTCAGGGTACTGGCGTGGCATGGACATGGCGGGACTCGTCACCACCATGTCATCCACCGACGCCGTGGCGTGGAGCCAACTGGCACTGCCATCACCCCCTGCAAAAGAGAGACGGTGGAAGATTAACACACGATATTAATATTTTGTCAACGTGTAAATGCTTTCACTGTATTTTTTTTTTATCTGTATTTGAATAGAAAATTCTACAGAGTTTACAACAAATTCAAACTAAAAATATCAATGAAGATGGTTAGAGGAAGATGTATCCGCCAACTAACAGGAATAAGTTAACAAAATCAGATTGCACATGCGCTGGCCTTGAGCTGACCTGACGATACCGATGCATGCGCCTGACAAGTGTCAATTGCGCCGTATTAATATATGCACTTTTTTAATCCATAAGCTCCTCCATCTTTAGCTGTTTCTGCGATCTCGTTTCATGGATAAATTTTGCATGGACGTAAAATTAACAGAAATTTACTAATTGATAGGACCTTGCTGAGGGTAAGTGCCACACAGTACCCCTTATTTAGGCTTTCTTTGTCACCATGTACCATAATTCTAACAATACAATGTCAATTCTCTTCTTAACTTATTCCTGTTATTTGCCGGCTACATCTTTCTTTAATAATCCCGCCCAATCAGGATGGCCGTATGTGCCGTTACCATGACAATGCAGTTTCTCGACACAACACTCTTCATCATTGCTCAAAAACTAAGGAATTCGTTTGATCTGCAAGATTTGGAATGGACAGAGCACCCAACCCACCGGGTGCCCATTCATTCCTTCTATATCTATCCCCTTCAAACTTCCTTTGGCCTGGGTATAATAAACAAAATTTGTAAACTGTCATGCCATTTTGGAAAAAAACATGGTAAGATTCCACATGTAGCTGTATATGAGCTGAAATTTGTTTAAGTTGCCCTTCATGACACTGTCATTGTGAGCCGATGCTTATACTTAATTCCAACATTAGATACACTTTCACGAAAACTCAACTTTTCAGCCACAAGGCTTGGTGAGAGGTGAATTTCCTTACTTAAGGAGTGATTTAAGCTTATGGATGAGGTAATTTTCCAGTGTGAAAATTTCAGAACATAATATTCTCAAACTTTGTGTGACATAATCAAACAGATATCACAGAATTGTTGAGTCCTACCTGGTTGGAAGGCCCAAATGCTGCCGGTCGATGTCACTATGGGATTGACCAGGTCTGCAAATGCGACAGGTGTCCTTCTCATAGTCTGCTGCCTGTTACGCTCCGTCCCGATGGGCCTGGGCAGCTTGCGGTCCTGACTGGCAGTAGAGCTGCTAGGGCTGGTGGTGCCAGAACGAGGTGACGTCCCCGGTGAGATGGGGGAGGCGTTGGCATTGGGTGGGGTGGGGGATGGAGTTGGTGGGTTGGGGATGGGGGAGAAGTGGGCCAGGTTGGCATTGGTCATGTGGGGCATGGCCGCGTTGACGCTGTCAGGCCGCTCGATAGGGTGGGGGAGGGAGTGCGGGTGGGGTTGGGAGTGGGGGTGCGAGTGGGACGGGGCATGGGGGTGGGGTGCTTGGTGTGGGTTGGGGTGCATGTAGGGTGGCTGGATGGGGTGGAAGGTGCTGGTGTTGGGCTGGAGGCTGTTGACGGTGCTCAGCAGGCCGGCGTCGACCGAAGACGGCATGGAGCCCGTGGACAATCTCTTGTAGCCCGGTGCCTTGGCTTCAGCGGCGTTTGGGATATTGGCCTCTGCTGCGTTGCTCTCTTCCTTCAGTGAGTTTGCTGAAAGGGAGGTGCCCCAGAAAGCGTTACCAGCGGACGGTACCATGTGGGCCAAGAAATTGAAGCCTCCTGATGCCGTTGATACGGGTGCACTCCGGTTCCCATCCGGTTGTTGGCCAATGATACCATTCCCCATGGGTTCCCCAATGGCTTGACTCTGAGGTGGTATCATCATGGTGGGCTGGTGTAACACCCCAGGCCGGCCTTCCGATATTTTGGCTGCAAAGGAGGTGTTTACGCTCGACGGTGCTGAAATCGACATCTGCATACCAGTACTCACAGTTGGTGCACTGCTGTCGGTCGGTGCTGCTGGTGCACCGACTGCAGCACTCTGAATCGGACGGCCAGCGGTGACAGTGGTTGTGACGGCTTTACCGGCAGGTTGCGTGAAGAGTTGTCGCGCCACGCCGCTTCTCGGTGACCTGGCTGTGGCCTGCTGGGTCGCATTCCCCGTGGTGGTGGCCACGTTCACGCTTATCCCGCCTCTACCCGAAAACTGGTGCCCCTGATTCGGATCAGGCGCCCTGCTAACCGGTGCTGTGGCTGGGTTGGGCTGTCGTACCGGTTGGCGCCCCCACTGCTGCGCCAGAGCCGCCATCTGCTGGGGTTGGATGCCTTTGGGGAGTCTGACTTGGTGCATCTGCTGCTGGTATTGGGGTACGGGTGGTGCACTGTGGCTTTGGGTGAGCTGTTGATGGGAGGCTGGTGCGGAGAGCTGTTTGGGAGCTGTAGTTTGCTGAGGTGCAGTACTTGAAGGGGTAACCTGTAAGAACAGAAAAGAAAACAAATTATCCACTTTGCTTAAAGGGAAATGGTAAAATTTGGAAAAGTCCTCAATTTACACCAATGGTACCAGAATCAATTATATTATTTAAAGCTCAGTGACATGATTGGGAGAAATAAATAATGTCTTTAGAACCAAACTGGTTGAAAGATAAACCAAATGTACACCAGCTGGAGTGGATCTCTTTGCTGGAAGGACTTGTCTTGAGTTTGTTTACTTAAGGAGAATCAAGCACGAACAGGCCAGCAGTTTAATTTTTCAGGGCACAATAGATTTAATCCCCACAGAAGGCTACACTACAAATTTGTCTGTTACAAGGCATACTGGAGGACATTATTTTAAAATGAGTCAGCTTTTGACTACAAAATTTTCAGAGTAGAATCCTTGCACAGTTCACTTGATTCTAGAACAGTTTTTACCCCAAGATGAGGACTACCCCCAATCATGTCATTTACCTTTCAAGGTTTCTGCTGTGAAAATTTCTTGGTCAAACATGTCCTTTTTCTTTGATTCATTCAAACATCATTGGATGTTTGACGTGCGCTTGACAGGCAGCCGTCGCTCCGCTTTGGGTCTGTAATTCCTTGCCCTTTTCGCTACTTCTGGAGCTGATGTATTGGTTTTGACTGAATATTATGTTTGAAATATACTGGAGACCTAGCAGGGCAACTTTAGGAGGAAGCAAACAACTATTTCCAAGTACTTCTTCGATTGGACTTTCCCGTAAGTTGGCCATTGCTTTAACGTAGTAGTATCCTGCCATATTCCCAGGCAGCTCATTCATGTTACAGTAGAGTGACTAGATTGACAGGATTACAATAGGATGTCCATTGCACACAAAGACAACGGACAATGACTGTCACGCAATAATGGATGTGTACAAAGGATGTGCATCTCTACTGGTATGCCTACTTGTAGCTTGTTGTGTACGCCAGAATAGTGAATCGCAACATGGCTTCTCTGATCAACATGCACCCAATTTCTACAATTGCTATGTTCGTAAGGGTTACCTAAAATCACCCGTTAGATATTACCCGAATTCAAGTGCCACACTTCATGTTTCGATACTGTTAGTCCAATCCCAGCTTTAGTACGTCTCTTGAATTTGAATTTGAAGTAATCGAATACAAGTAGTAAACATATGTTATGCCGAATGAATATAATTGTACTGTTAATCTTTTAATATAATTAAACATGTTTTGGTAACAACCGGGGGAGGGGGGGGGGAGACACCTAGTTAAAAAAAAAACAGATAGTATGTTTGTGATCGTTCTTCAATGAACTATTCTCAATTTGTTTTACTTCTCCGTAACCGATTTAAATGATAAATCTGCTAGTAACCTACTTTGAATTATGCAACTGAATCAAATTACTGTATTTATCTACATTACATTCATTTTTTTGTAATAAGAATTATATACTGCAATATAATATATTTATAGAATCTGCAATATAATGTATTTATAGAATTATTTCATTGCAATATAATATATTTATAGAATTCATGCTTATTATGACATTCGGAAATGGCTTATTATGTACAATTAAATCTTACGCCATCATTAGTTAAAATGCAACAAATTTTTCTGCCTTATCAATATAATTATACCGTCAATCTTTTAATGTACCGTTACATGCTATGTGAACAACGGGGGAGGGGGGAGGGGGGAGGGTATACTACTGATTTAACACTTTTTCCTTTTTTTTTTTTTTTACTCAAATGTCTTGAAATTGATTTACTATTCAGTTACTGGGTTAAATAATTTATTTGCCAGTATTATACTTTGAATTTGTACAATTGAATCTTAGTATTCTGCAGTATATTTCATGTTTAATTTTACTTTTGATATTTGAAATTGTACAGTGCAATATTTTTTATAGAACTAAGTCATTCTTACTTTGTCGCATTGAAATGGTTTATTGTCATAATTGTTAAATTGTTATACATTTTAAACCAACATAGAATCCTAATCCAACTCTTTGGCTAAGTCATTATTAGAAACAATGTCAAAAATCTGTTCTTAGATTAATTGATTTTCATATAGATGATTTTTGAATGGCATATATATTTTACTTGTTAATTATTATACGTGTATGTCACTATTTATTGTTTTTCATTGTAAGTTTTACACAATTCAGCCATTTGGCTGCGATGTTTTACTATGTTTGATTCAATAAAACCCATTTCTATCTATCTCAATGGCAATAATATTCAATCACCAAATTTTCATGTGTAGAGCTCTATAATAAAAAGTTAGTATGACAGGTGTGGCGGTGCAAGGGGGGGGGGGGGGTCAGAGCCACAGCGGGGAGACCGCCTCACCCCCTATTTTTTTCAAAGTAGTAAAAGTCATGTGATTGTTGTGGGTGATTTTCCCTGACAAGGCCCGAGCGATGTTTTCGGTCACGCAGGAGAAACTGTTTGGGAAATTTGACTGGACCTGCAACAAATCTATTTTTCCGCTAACGAGCCCCCCCTCCACCAAGTTTTACTTTATTATAGTATTTTGTTTTTATTCATTTATATTCTATAATTTTTATGGTTGGGAGGGGGGGGGATGGAGAATATTACATACGTGAATCATATTCTCTCTACATTTGTTATAACTTTAAAAATCTAGAAAATTTACTTCATAAGAGACTGGCCACAATTGGGCGGGGGGGTGGGGTGTACAACATTTTGAGGCACACCCAGCCACTATTGTTCCACACGGCACGCTTTGGTGCCTGTTTTTAACTGCGCTGTTCTGTACCAGCGCTGAGCTTTGGTCGTCACCTGAACTGGAGTTATGGATAGCGGATGATGAAATGAGTGGAACGACGCGCTGGGACTGCGGACGGTTTCCGTTGTTTGTGGACGTGAGGCCGCCGTGCGTCGCGAGTGCGTCGATTTACTTGGGATTCGGGCGCACGATTCGCCTCAGGTCTTCGTTGGATCCTTGATGAGGCCGCTGATGAGCTGGTGCGCTTGGCCGGTTGCCGTCTGCCGAACCGCGCTGAGGAAAGAAAATAAAGTTTCTTGTAAGAGTGTGTCAAGCCCGGGTCTTATTTTGCCGATAATTGCAAAGGCACTTCTCCATCTAAAACATCGTGAGCTACAATGCATTTCCCCATGCTACTAGCTGCTCTTTGATAAGGCCGTTAAAAAAAAAACCCGCCCGACCCTAAAATATCCTGACCTCGTTTTTTTTTTTTCTTTTCCTTGTATTGCTATCGTCAGTATCGATATCCCGATATCATGCTGACTTTGATCGAAATTTGAAAACCCGGAAGTGTTGGGACGGAACAGGTGATTTGTCGCCGCCAGTATCGCCGCCAGTACAAGCGCATTTGTGCGCTTCTAGAACCGCAACTAACTACATGTAGCTAGCGCCTAGCGCAGATGATCGAGCGTCGTATTACCTCAACAAGCGAGTAAATAGGTACGGGCACACTTGGGCCCTTCTCCACTTTTGGCTGAATGATATACATTGATGAACTATTGGCAAGAAATCATAGCGAGCTTCCGATGGAGATTGTAGGCTCTCGATGTTCATAAGAGTGAAAGCATTGGCTGCTGACTGGTGGGCCATTAAAAAATACAAAAAAAAACGCCCTAAACCGACCCTAATTTTTTAGTTACTTCCAATAACAACAATATTTTTTTAGGCCCAAGGTGAAAATGAAGCCCGAATAAAAACTACAGTTCAAAATGAGTCATTAAAGTGCTTTAAAAACAAGTAAAACACCATTGATAGACAATTCCAGTTTTCCCCATAGACTGGCCTGTGATGTCATGAATTTTCATTGGCACAAGAATAATTCATGTGCCAATTTTTATCTGTACATATTTTAAACTAGTGACAGCAATAAACTGTCTGAACTTTTGTGTTCTATGCATGTGTCTTTGTCCATCAACAACATGTCAGATATGTGAGAGCAAAGTGACATTTCTTTAAATGGGACCGTCAAATGTTATCTAGTGTCTTCTTTGAAAATGGCTAATGAAACCGACGTGTCAGTTTTAATCAAAAGGTTTGCAGAGAGAATTACCATGCCGAACAGTTTGCCGTTCATACCCTGATTATCAAATTAATGGCAAGTCAGTATCAATTACTTGATCTTTGTTATTTTTAATGAATCAGAAAAAAAGATCAACCTAAAGGCTTCAAGTGAACCCTGTCATTAAAACTTAAAAACAAGATCCAAGCATTTGGTCTATTCATCCCAATTTGATAATACATGAGACTGAACATGCAAATGTGATTGACAAATAACTTTTGATTCCCTAAAATTTCCATCATCCTTACGGGTTTCTTATACTTTGCTTGATTTTCATGTGTGTGAATGAAACAACCCTATCTGTACCATTAAGCCAAGAGAAGAAAACATCATAATGTCATCAACACAGAAAACAGGTAATGACAACGATACTGAGTGATCAAGCTTACACCCGAAGACGTGAAGACAGTTGCTTACTTGATATTAATGGTGCGTTCATTGCCCTTATTTCTGCCGGTTCACATCTATATGGCTCCCGTCGCATCTCGGATCATTGATGTTTGCAGCCGTCCGACCTAATTAGCCTTACTGATGGCATTGGCTGGGACTGTCACCTTTCTTGGACGATCTGTATTTATGATGGTGGGTGGATGAAAAGAAGGCGTTAGCCAATGTGTCTTGACCAGTTTTGCGTACATAGAAACTTGCTGTTGCTCAATTTAAAAAGGTTGTTGACCGTGAGGGTGACCTTTGACCTTTCGAGAAACGTTCAAGCTCTCTATGAGACATCTACCACCCAAGTTTGGTCACAAATCGAAAAAATGGGGGAAAGTTATGGGTCATAATTGAAACTTGCTCAAGAAACTTTAACATTTGGGCCAAAAGGTTGTTGACCTCTACGGTGACCTTTACCTTGTGGTGACAAAAAATACAATTTCAGAATTTGAAAGTCTGTATGATCAATCTTTCATCCAAGTTTGATTGAAATTGGGCATTCAGCAAAAGTTTATTCAAGTTTTTGTAAAGGCAATAAGATGCGACGACAGAAGCCAAAGTGATCACCTAGTCTCCCACCTGTGGCTCTTGACCAAAAAAACTAGACATTAAATCAGTGCTATAATCCGAGACAACAGTTCCGAGACTGGAGCCGTGCCAAAACACACCCTTTCATTAGGGTTTGACAGGTGTGACTGGACAGAGATCGAGGAGACAGAAAAAGGTCTCGAGCCAGTTGAAACAACACTGCCTGGAATTATAGACATTAACAGAATGTTGTTGATGTTGCAGCCTGCTTGTCCTATTGGCCTATAATGGCATTATCCGGGACTGTCACTTGTATCAATTATGGTGGTGTGGATGAAGAAGGTGACTTTGAATATCAAGCATTACCGACGCACGGTTCTTTTTTAGTTGTTGTTTTATTATTTATTTTTTGAATTCAGTTAAAGGCAGTGACATGACTGGGACAAGTAATATGTCTCAAAATCAATAAGTTTGAAACATATAACCAATATAAACAATGGCTAAAGTGTATCATAGCTGCAAGATTTGTCGTTGAATTTGCTTACTTCGGGAGACAACAAGAACTAATTGACCAGTATTGAATTAATCTCTGGCCCTGATTGGAAATTCTTCCATTTTATTTTTAACGGCCCTGGAGCGAAATACAGTTAACTTGTGTTGGGGTCTATGGAAAATGTGTGTGTGTAGTGAAATCAAATCATCTCCAACAGGTTAAATAGTGTGGAGGGTGTTTCACGACCGATTGTTCCTTGGAATAAGGAAAACCAAGTTTTGGGTTACTACATACCTTCTTTACGAGACCTCCTTCCAGCCCTCTTTCCAAGCTTATGTCCTCCCGTTTGGGCTGGCGGGTGATAGATGAACCCCTTCACACTTGAGCCATCGCCCCGGGACGCCGACTTTTTGTTGCCGTCATACATGCTGGAGCTGTGAAGTCGTCATGTTTCTGGATGCGAGTTAAAAGTAACATAGCAAACTTATTTGCATACACAAGCTCCAATGATTTAAAGGGTTGTGACATGATTGGAACACATTGAAAATCTCAGGAAGCAAAGAGTTGAAATATATTCAAACTATACACCAGTTTGGAGTGGATATCCCAGCTGATAGGATTTGTCTCCTTAATTCGTTTAACGTTGAGGAGAAACAGCCTGAACATATAGTATCTGTATCGTAAATTTTCTTGAGCCCCGATTAGAAATAGAAGCCTTACAAGCTACACAACAGGTTTGCTTGCCACAAAGGGATATGACATTCAGTTATTTTGAATGAGTCACTGTTTGACTACAAGATTTTCACAACGAACCTTGTATAATTTACTTAATTTATAATAGTCTTAGCCAAGTTGAGGACTTCCCCTTAATCATGTCATTTACCTTTAACATTGATCCTAACGAACATTTTGATAATTCAGTTTCAAGTTTGGTAAGGCACATAAACGATAATCAAAGTGCATGAGCTTACAAATGTTTGTGTAGCATGCTAGCACTATCATTTCAGCGGCAATGCCTCTTTTTTTGCCCTTTAATGGAGAGCTTTCAAATATTTCTGAACGTTACCGAAAACCCCCTGGACATATGGTAGATTAACCAATTTCAGAAAGAATCAAAATGAAACTGTGCAAAGAGGAACACAAGTTTCTTTTTATATTCAGCCAACACTCAGTTTTCTTTCCCATATAAGCATTACTTTGTGATTTCAGTACCATTTTATCTTTACAATGCAAACAGTGACAATTCTTCTCCTTGATAATAATATATGTTAGTAAAAGTCTTTAACAGCCAAACAAAGGAAGTTTAAATTACAGGATATTAATTTCTTGCCTCAAAAAACAAAATTCTAAGGCAGTCATGGTATTCAAATTGGTAAAAATACTGCTAATCTGAACACAAGTTGCGTTTCTGTAAAGTTCAATGAAACTATTACTCTGAAATCGAATTTCAAGGTTTTTGACAGTCCCTTTCAAAATGGGCTGAGTAAAAGTTTCATTCCACTCTCACATCACACTATTAATTTGTTCACTTTACAATGGTATGGTTTGGCTGCTTCTTCCTGTATGCTTTTCCGTTTCTTCTTTTCCTCCTGATCTTGTCTTCGTGCTCCTTCTTTCCCTCCTTCCTTTCACTCCATCCTTCGCTTTCTTCTCGTTGGCGTTCGCCTCGTTCTTGCATTCTGCCTTTCGTCTTTGCTTGAGATGGACGAGACTCTTCCATTGGGTGTGCTCCTGTTATTGGAATCTCCCTTCGCTGGTGGTGGATTGGCTGTGTTTTGTCTGAAATCAGAATTGATCGACATTTTGAGTTAAAACCAATCACTTTTTCTACAATATCACTAGTAGTAGTAGTGTAATCCAGGTTTTAAATCCGTTTAGTCCCGACTACGGGGGTGGCCAAGATTCCCTCGCACTCACAGAAATCCCTTGCCCCCCCTCCCTCCACTTTACTCTATTCAGCGCATCCTCCTCCTCACCACCCTCCCTACTCTCCGCTCCACACTTTGCTTCTTCCAATGTGTTCTTCGGTCGCCCCTTCCCTCTGACCAGACCCCAAACTCAAGACGCCCTTCTCAAAACCGTGAATCAACATCCCTCCTCAACACATGTCCATACAAACGTACTCGTTCGCGCTTCGCAAATGCTGGATCCATCTGTCTCTCCAAACCAATACATTGCATCAACAACCTATCAGTCTTTCTTCCTGTCCATCAGTTCACACCACCACATCGCTCTCAACATTTGCTTCTCAGTCCTTCCAGAATCACCATCCTCGTTTTCACTTACAAACACTCACTTTCGCTCCATCACAAATATCGCTGATCACACGCAACTCCTATATAAAACTAATCCTTTCTATCTTTCAGAGGAATACCTTTTCCATGTAAAAATCTCCACATTCCCGTAAAACTTCACCCTCCAAATCTTGCCCTCGCTGTCACAGCTGCCCTGCACCCTCGCACTCACACTTCAACCCTGTACCCCCAAGTTTGAAAACCTTTCACCGTTTCCACCGTCACACAACTTTGTTCACTAAATTGGTTCAACAAAACTAAGACGTTTTCATGTAGTCTGAAAGATATGGTGAAAGGTGACTGCAAAATAAGTTGCCAAAATTTTAGATCATCTTTACGCTATACATTTTCCAATTGGTAACACATAACTTTCAAGCAATATTGATCATTACTATAACTGATGTTTAAATTGGCAACATGTCACTCATGTATCTTTGGAAGAATGCAATCACAAAGGTAATGCGCACTAAGTCAAGAAAAATGTGACCTGTCACACGATACCTGCCGATAAAGCTCGAATCTTATAAATATATAGAAATTGAAAGAAAAATATTTGGGTGAAAGAATATGAATATAATAAACTTTTGCAACAATGTGAAGGGTATTAAAACTTTTGATTTTTGAAGACACTTCACTTTTATATTCACACACCAATTATATGAATTTCCATTTCCCATTCATACTCTGGGGTGTGTGACTTTATCAGGGTATCGTGGTGATGGGTCACAATGAATAAGTTACTGGCGGTTAAATGTTTCATTCTCTGAGTTTGGATTTTGTTATTAGCATTGTTGTGTTATCAGTTTGTAGCTACTGTGCACACTTGTAAAATTGTGGGGCTTTATCCATTGAACTATTTGTCACATTATTACTTTGAGACTACGGAAAGGCAACTTGTTCTTTTATTTCTCATTCAATTACCTTGATAGTAATGGAAGTTACTTGCCGTTGAGTTTGACTATGATTGGTGTGGATGATGACGTTGATATGTTCATAGATGATGATCTGTGGATTGTTGTACAACAAGGTGGTTGGTGGTTGTGGTGGCAGCTGTGGTGTGGCGTGGTGGTGGTGGTGTGGTGTGCTGCCTGCCGAGACCGATGCTGCTCAGGTTCTTGTTCTTCTTGTTGCTGGAGTGGTTGGTGGTGGTGGTGGTGGTTTGGCTGTGTGTTTGTGGGAGTGTGCTCAGGGTGTCCTCATCCGGACTTGCCGATGGTGGTGGTGGTGGTGGCTGAGGGCCGGCTGCCAAGGTACGTGTATCGACTAGGAGCAAGCAATAAATGGTTAACATGTTTTGAATAGACCTAGGGGGTTTGAGGGTTATCAGTCATTTTAAAGGTAATTGTGCTAACATTTACCACAGTTAAAAAAATCTGAGCCACATGATTCCCCCCATTGCTACAGTGTTTTTGATGAGGTCTAAAATGAAGCCTGAAAAAATTGTACTTTCAATAATGAATTATATAGTCTTTTAAAAAACTGGGGGGGGCCTAAAAGGCCCCCCCCCCTCGGACATTTTTGCGAATACATTTTAAGCGAGAAGCTTATGGCCGCGATAAATTTTCATGACTTTTTTCCTTTGAAGTGCTTGCGCATCTTTTAAAGCCCAAATTTTGCGACGCCCGGTACCGGTTCCGAAATTATCAACTTTTCGTACTTGCATGTCACAACCAAAATCGCTCAAAAACATGAAATTGTGTGTTAACTTCAATGAAATTGTTGTTTTCCAGCCCAAAATCATAAATGTATGATTATTTTTACTTTTAAATGATTGAAATTAAAACTAATTTTAATGCTGTTTATGACGGAAATAATGTCGCCGACAATTTCCATTGAAAAAACAATAAAAACAAAAAGTCGAAAAAAAAGAAATACATAAGAAATTCCAAAAACACATAAAATACATAAGAAAACATTTTGATAACCGATTTTTTTTTTAAATGTGCCTTCAATCAGAAATTCGG
>JZLH01S0142824.1:934-13368 GCA_001188425.1 Eucidaris tribuloides | reverse complement strand
TTGAGCTGGTGCGTTGACGAGTTAGTCATCTGCCGAACCCAATTATGAAAAAAGAAGGAATGCAAATTTCAGTAAAATATCAAATACCAGTCATATTGTTTGCCGATTATTAAACAGTGACATGGCCTATGCAAACTGATGGTCAGTTTAACAAATGAAAGTTGCAGAAAGAACTGATGATACGAGCACGATAGTGATGTTCACTCTGTGATAACCAAACAATAAGTTGATCAAATATGCTTGATCTTTGTTTAATTTTAATAAATCAGGAAAAAAAGAGTGCCAAGGACATGAACCGAAAAAGCCAGTCATTAATTTTTTTTTTTTTAAAGATCAAGCATTTGGTCTAACTCTTTCATCAATCTGAAACATAGACATGAACAGCAAACCGCGACTGGCCAAAACAAATATTTGGTTTCCCCCGTAAACTTTCCAATGTAACATTTGATGAGTTTCTTCTTTCTTTGCTGATTAATTGTGTCGTGAATGATACAACCCTACTGTTAGAAACTTAACAGAAGAAATACACCAATTTCTTTTCATTTTGACATAAAGTCAAGGAAAAGGAATCATATATGATTGTCACATCGAACACAGAAAACACGGTAACATCCAAAACACCAATACAAAGGCATTATCCACATGAATAAAAGAGTTGCACTGTACTTGATATTAATGAGTCGTTCATTGCCCTTGTTCTGTTCGCGTCCACATCTATATGGGCTCCGTTGATCTCGGGGATCGCGTTGATGTTGCAGCCTCCTCGTCCTATTAGCCTACTGATGCATTGGCTACTGTCACCTTCTTGGACCTGTATCAACAATTTAGGGCGATGAGAAGAACATGACCTTTGAATACATTTACCAACAAGACCCCGGGGGGCAAGCACGCTCACCTGAGGTCTCGCAAACTTCTATGGCAGCCACAGAAAAACAGTCACTTATACATATAGTTTTGGCCTCCGTGGACTGAATCTAGCACCAACGTTAGCCAAATGAACCAGTTGAAAGAACTTTGATCCCGCCTTGCCAAATAGCTGATTTTTTGTCAAGTAAAATTTAAAATTCGAACATCCGTTTTTATAAAAACAAGCACGCGCCTAGTATACTTAACGATTTGGGGGACCTTTGATCCTACGTTATGTTACCTTGACCTGCCATAATAAACATTGAGGTCTCTGTTTACGCATTCTACCATCATAGTGTTGCGTTAAAATCGGGCTTGTGTTGTTTAGAAAAGTTACCTAAATTTGCGGCCTTATGGGCCCTGCCCTGGGCCCCAGGCGGGGCCGGTGTACCATTCACAACTACTCTTTCGACTCCCCCTGAGGATTCATTCCCACCAAGTTTGGTTTCAATCCATTGATGTGAATGTTGAGTTATTTCCTACTAGGCCCTACCCCAAACTTTTGCCCCGCCTTGTGGGCAAATGGGGCCCCCTTGAGTATTGTAATGAAGGAACATTAATTCAGCACATATAGAGTACTACACACTAAGTGTCAACTAACGTATATTTCTGGATCTAGAGAAGAAGGCCAATACAAAAATAGAGAAACTTGACTCATTTGACCTTTGGACCTTACATATGTGACCTTTGACCTCCCAAATAACATGAGGTCCTGTTACGGCATCTTACCACCAAAAGTTTTGGTACAAAGGGCTTAGTGAGTTAGAAACGTTACCTATTTGGCCCTATGGGCCTGCCCCCCGATCCCACCGGGGGGGGGGGTGAGGTACCATTTCACGAACCCTCCTTCCCCTCCCCTGAGGTATTCATTCCCAACCAAGTTTGGTCTAAATCCATTGATGTGAATGTGAGTTATTACCTATACGGCCATACCCCCAAATTTTCGGGGCCACCTGGGCATGTCGATGAGGTAACAGTTAATTTCAGGACATATAGAGGTATTCTATTACACAAAGTGGCTTAACTCAACTATTTCTGGATTAGTAGAAGTAAGATTTTGAAAAATACCTACTTTGGCCCTTTAGGGCCTGCCCTGGCCCTAGGGGGGCCAGTGTGTTACAATTGAGAAAACCCTATGAATCCCCACCCCCTAAGGATCATTCCTGGCCAAGTTTGGGCAAATCCAATCTGATTTATGAAGATAGAAACATGAAAAATGTTATAAAAAGTTTACCGCACGACGAACGACGCACGACGGACCAAAAAGCGAGCGCAATAGCTCACTGAGCTTTGGCTCAGATGAGCTAAATATGTTCTTTTTAGTTGTGTTTATATCTATTACATTGAAATCTCAGTTAAAACGGCTAGCCTGCATCTCTTTTGCATGCCTACAAATATCAACATTGTGCAGAAGCACTAGGTATACAGAAAATGAGTAGGAACTAGAAAATTGCATTTTAGTTGGAATATAGCTAAAACGTCTTCACTTGGGTTTTGTTTTTTTTTGTGGCAATACAGTTCACAAGATTTTACAAGTGGTACTAGTCTATTTTTTAGACATGCATTAGGCCTTTTAGTTCCATGCTGTGTAATGACCACAAGTATGTACACGCAGATGAACCTTGCATTCCTTCACTGTGTCTGAATTGGATTCCAACATAACCATCGGGCTACAATGTATTACTGAGTATTACAGGTTAAGTACTGTAATCAGCTTGTTGATACTACCCAGGAGCTACTGATAGGTTGCATGAAATTATAGTGAGATTTGAACAGTGGTGCCTAGACATACACTACACAAACTATTGTTTTTGTGCATTTTTTAAAATCTTAGGTGATTTCTGATCTTCTAGATTTCACAGCAAGTATCTTTTTAAATATCATTAAGGGCATGAATAATGTTTGCTGTATTATGGGTAGGTGCCATTTCTTTTGAACAATAAGCAAAATATGTATTTTACACAACAATTCTCCATTTGGAATTAAGGACACCAATTTTCTGGCAACTACAATACCTTTTACGACCCATTTCAGCCCTTCTCCCGCTTCGACCCTCGTTTGGCTGGGCCGCGGTGATGGATGACCCCTTCACAACTGGACCATCGCCCCCCTGGAGCCGATCCGACTTCTTGTTGCCGTCAATTCACGCTGGAGCTGTGGAAGTGTCATGTTTTTCTGGAATGCGATGTCAAAGAGCAACATACAAAATTCTCACATAGACAAGCTTTCAGATGTTTAAACATTCAGTACATTAGTAGAGTAATTAGGTTGCAAATTGGGTTAAGCCGCATGAAGACATCAAAGTTTGTTAGCATGTTAGCACCATTATTTTATTATCATTTATTTACAGTTTCTTTCATTAAAAAATTAGTGAAACAATGCTTTCAATAGTGTTAAAGATGTAACCAAAAAAAAGTTGGGTTTCATGGCAAGTTAACAAGTTTTAAAAAGAACTCATAAATAAACAGCATCAAGAGAAACACAAGTTTAATCTTTTCATATTCAGCTACACTCATTTTCCTTTTACCATATGAAAGATTTAACTTTCCAGTAATCCAACAGTACTATGTGATTCCATTACCCTTTTTTCATCTTTTTTAAATCACAAGTACTAATTCTTTTGATAGCAATGACCGATGATAGCTAAAAAGGTCTTTAGATAAAATTACAGCAAACACAATGCGGAAAGATCAAATCCCAGAATTATTAATTGTTTGCCCACTAACAAACACAAATAATTTCAAGCAATCATGGAATTTCAATTGGTAGTAAAATACTGCTTAGCTGAACATTACATTCCTGTAAATTCAGGTAACTTGACAAATCCAAATTCAAG
Organism: Eucidaris tribuloides; assembly: GCA_001188425.1. Classification (NCBI taxonomy): domain Eukaryota; kingdom Metazoa; phylum Echinodermata; class Echinoidea; order Cidaroida; family Cidaridae; genus Eucidaris; species Eucidaris tribuloides. The sequence continues at coordinate 9,626 of JZLH01S0142824.1, read as the reverse complement.
GTTGTTGGATCTGTATCCTTTCAATAGGGACTGGAGTAAAAGTGTTTGTATCCTTACATGGTATGGTTTGCTGTTCTCTTGCATGCTGTTCCCGTTTTCTCTTTTTCTCTCCCTGAATCTTGTCTTAGTGTCTCCGTCTTTCCTCCTTTCCTTCACTACGAGTCCTTGCTATCACGTTGGCATCTCGCTCGGTTCTTGGCATTTCTGTTACTTTCATCTTTGCTTGAGATGGAACGAGACTCTCCTTGGTTTGCGTCTTGTTATTGGCAATCTCCTTCGCATTGGTGGATATTGGCTGCTGTCATCTAGAAATCAGAATTGACGGACATTTTGAGTTAAAAGCAATCATTTTCTCCAATATCATGCTTAATACTATGTTGGTTCACTAAAAATTGATGTTTCAGTATAGTACAATAGACAGATGTATGTAACGTATAATACCAAATAACTTAGCAAAAAGTTTCAGATCAACATCATGATATACATTTGGCTATCACATAACTTGCAAACAATATTCAGTATCACCTCAAAACTTGTTTTTAAATTTGCAACATGTCAGTCAATGCGTAGTACAGAATAAAATTCAAGGGCACAGCATAATGTGTCTTATACCCTTTCTCTTCCTACTTACATTTTAGTAAAGCTCTCGACATTTTGAGGCTGAACTAGGACATCACATATGCTAACAACATAATTCAGTCATTATCGTTTCATTATCTTCTAGTATAAGTCAGTAGTAACAAATTCAAAAGTAATTATTACAACTTTTATTTAGTAGTAAACTATTATATAAAACAGTGAATGTGAGGATTTACTCTGTGTTTGTGTACACTCGTAGGGATCTTCAATGGTTAGACAGAAGTTTCATATTTTGTATTCGATGATTTGCAACCCCCACCCCTCCCTCCGCTAAAATGGGCCTTACATAAACCTTTATCTGTTTGTCACACACATTTCATGGTAAACTATGGAAAGGCAACTTCTGTCATATTATGTCCCATTTTATACTTGATAGTAGACGGTTTAGCGTCACTTTGCCGTGAGTTGACTGAATATTGGTCATGTGGATGATTGACGTTGATGCATGTTCATAGATGACGATACTGTGGATTGTTTGGTGCAACAAGGTGTGGTGCGTTGTGGTGGCAGCTAAGTGGCGCTGGCTGTGGTGGTCGGTGGTGGTGATTGCTGCCGGCCGAAGACGATGTAGCTCAGTTTCTTGTTCTTTTTTGTGGAGTGGTTGGTGGTGCGGTGGTGGTGGTTGCTGCTGGTGTTGTGGAGTGCCTCAGTGTGTCCGTCATCCGGACCTTGCGATGTGGTGGTGTGGTGGGCTGGAGGGCGGCTCCAAGGGTACGTGATATCGACAGGAGCAAGCAATAAAGCGGTACTATGTTTGGTAGACCTTGGTATTCATCATTTAACATTTGTTGCTGACTGCTGTATCAAGAGCCAATTTAGCTTGTACAACTACCATTGCATTGAATATTTGCAGAAAATACGCAAGAATTTTTTTTTTTTTTTAATGTTTAACCCTACAAAAGGCTGGGGGAGGCGGTGGGAATCCGCCCCCCCATACGTTTCGCGCAAAATTCCACGACGCGCAAGCAGTTGGCCACGCGTTTTTCATGACTGTTATTCTCTCGAATGTCGCGCATCTTTTGAACCAAATTTTTGGGACGCCGGTTACGCGGTTCCACAGTTACGTAACATTTTGTACTTGCATGATCCCAAAAATCGCTCAAAAACGTGATTTGCTGTACATTTTCAATACAATTGTGTTTTCAGCCAAAAATCATAAATGTATGATTATTTTTTGTATTGGTGTTAAATTAATCTATCTCTCTTGGCTGAGCTTTTGGTCGTCACCTGAAACTGAGTTATGGATAGGGATGATGAAGATGACGATGCGTGGGACTGCGACGGTCCCGTTGTTGTGAACGTGGAGGCAGCGGTCGTCGCGGGTGCCGTCGATTTCTTGATTCGGGCGACGAGTTCGCTCAGGTCCTTGTCTGGATCCTTGATGAGGGCGCTGATGAGCTGGTGCGCTTGGCGAGTTGCGTCTGCCGAACCCCTAAGAAAGAAATAAAGTTCTTGTAAATGTCAAGCCCGGTCTTATTTTTGCGATATTAAAGGCATCTCCATCTAAAAACATGTGAGCTACATGATTTCCCATGCTACTAGTGTCTTTGATAAGGCCTTAAAAAAAAACCCGCCCGACCCTAAAAATATCCCTGACCCTCGTTTTTTTTTTCTTTCTTTGTATTGCTATCGATAGTATCGATATCGCATATCATGCTGACTTTGATCGAATTGAAAACCCGGAAGTGTTGGGGACGGAACAGTGATTTTCCCGCCGTATGCGCGCGTACAACGCACTTTGTGCGCTTCTAACCGCACTAACTACATGTAGCTAGCGCTAGCGATGATCGAGCTGTTTACCTCAACAAGGCAGTAAAGGTAACGGGCACACTTGGGCCCTTCTCCACTTTGGCTTGAATGATATCATTGATGAACTATTGCAAGAAATAGCGGCTTCCGAATTGGCAGATTGTAGGCTTATAGTTCATAAAGTGAAAGCATTGGGTGCTGATGGTGGCCCATTAAAAAAAACAAAAAAAAACGCCCTACCGACCCTATTTTTTAGTTACTCCAATACAACAATATTTTTTTAGGCCCAAGGTGAAAAAATGAAGCCCTGAAAAAAACTACAGTTCAAAATGATCATTAAGTGCTTTAAAAAAAGTAAAAACCATTGAGAGACAATTCCAGTTTTCCCCATAGACTGCTGTGATGCAGAATTTTCATTGGCCAAGAATAATTCATGTGCCAATTTTTATCTGTACATATTTTACTAGTGACAGCATAACTGTCTGAACTTTTGTGTTCTAGCATGTGTCTTTGTCCATTCAAACACTGTCAGATTATGTTGAGAGCAAAGTGACAATTTCTTTAAATGGGACCTCCACAATGTTATATAGTGTCTTTGAAATGGCTATGAAACCGACTGTCAGTTTTAATCAAAAGGTTTGCAGAGAGAATTTACCATGCCGAACAGGTTTGCCGTTCATCCCTGTATTATCAAATTAATGGCAAGTCAGATCAAATACTTGATCTTTGTTTATTTTTAATGAATCAGAAAAAAGAGTCACCTAACAGGACTTCAATGTGAACCCTGTCATTAAAACTTAAAAACAGATCCAAGCATTTGGTCTAATTCATCACCAATTTGATAATACAGAGATGAACAGCAAACTTGATTGACAAAAAAACATTTTGATTCCCCTAAACTTTCCATCCATCCTTACGGGTTTCTTATACTTTGCTTGATTTTCATGTGTGTGAATGAAACAACCCTATTGTACCATTAAGCCAAGAGAAGAAAACATCATAATGTCACATCAACACAGAAAACAGGTAATGACAACGATACTGAGTGATCCAAGCTTACACCCAAGACGTGAAGACATTTGCTTACTTGATATTAATGGTGCGTTCATTGCCCTTATTCTGCCGGTCCACATCTATATGGGCTCCCGTCGCATCTCGGATAGCATTGATGTTGCAGCCTCCTCGACCTATTAGCCTACTGATGGCATTGGCTGGGACTGTCACCTTCTTGGACCTGTATTTATGATGGTGGGTGGATGAAAAAAGGCGTTAGCCAAAATGTGTCTTGACCAGTTTTGCGTACATAGAAACTTGCTCAATTTAAAAAGGTTGTTGACCCGTGAGGGTGACCTTTGACCTTTCGAGAACTTCAGCTCTCTATGAGACATCTACCACCCAAGTTTGGTCACAAATCGAAAAATGGGGGCAAAGTTATGGGTCATAATTGAAACTTGCTCAAGAAACTTAACATTGGGCTCAAAAAGGTTGTTGACCTCTACCGGTGACCTTTAACCTTGTGGTGACATACTTCTAAATTTGAAAGTCTGTATGATCAATCTTTCATCCAAGTTTGATTGAAATTGGAGCATTCAGCACAAAGTTATTCAAGTTTTTGTAAGCATAACGGATGGACGACAGAAGCCAAAGTGATCCCTTAGTCTCCCCCACCTTGGTGGGCTTGACAAAAAACTAGACATTAAATCAGTGCTATATCCGAGACCACAGGTTCCGAGACTGAGGCCGTGCCAAAACACACCCTTTCCATTAGGGTTTGTACAGGTGACTTGGACAGAGATCGAGGAGACCAGAAAAAGGTCTCGAGGCCAGCCTTGGAAACAACACTGCCTGGAATATAGACATTAACAGAATGTTGTTGATGTTGCAGCCTGCTTGTCCTATTGGCCTACTAATGGCATTATCCGGGACTGTCACCTGTATCAATTATGGTGGGTGGATGAAGAGCGTGACTTTGAATACAAGCATTACCACGCAGGGTTCTTTTTAGTTGTTGTTTTATTATTTATTTATTTGAATGTCCAGTTAAAGGGCAGTGACATGACTGGGACAAGTAATAATGTCTCAAAAATCAAATAAGTTGAAACATATACCAATATAAACAATGGCTAAAGTGTATAATCAGGCTGCAAGGATTTGTCTTGAATTTGCTTACTTCGGGAGAAACAAGAACTAATTGACCAGTATTGAATTAATCTCTGGCCCTGATGGAAATTCTTCCATTTTCTTTTTAACCCCCTGGAGACGAGTACAAGTTAACTTGTGTTGGGGTCTATGGAAAATGTGTGTTGTAGTGAAATCAAATCATCTCCAACAGGTTAAAAATAGTGTGCAGGTGTTTCACACCGATTTCTCCTTTGGAATAAGGAAACCAATTTTGGGTTAACTACATACCTTCTTACGACCTCCTTCCAGCCCTCTTCCCGCTTCTGTCCTCGTTTGGGGCTGGCCGCGGTGATAGATGACCCCTTCACCACTTGACCATCGCCCCCGGGACCGACCGACTTTTTGTTGCCGTCAATCATGCTGGAGCTGTGGAAGTCGTCATGTTTCCTGGAATGCGAGTTAAAAGTAACATACAAACTTATTTGCATACACAAGCTCCAATGATTTAAAGGTTAGTGACATGATTGGGAACACTTGAAAATGCCTCAAGAAGCAAAGGAGTTGAAATATATTCAAACTATACACCAGTTGGAGTGGATATCCCAGCTGGAAGGATTTGTCTCTAATTCGTTTACTTGAGGAGAAACAAGCATGAACATACTAGTATCTAAATTTTCTTGAGCCCCGATAGAAATAGAAGCCTTACACAGCTACACAACAGGTTTGCTTGCCACAAGGGATATTGACATTAGTTATTTTTGAATGAGTCACTGTTTGACTACAAGATTTTCACAACAGAATCCTTGTATAATTTACTTAATTCTATAATAGTTTCAGCCCAAGTTGAGGACTTCCCCTAATCATGTCATTTACCTTTAACATTGAGTCACTAACAACATTTTGATAATTCAGTTTCAAGTTTGGTAAGCACATAAACGAAATCAAAGTCATGAGCTTACAAATGTTTGTTAGCATGCTAGCACTATCATTTCAGGGAAATGCCTCTTTTTTTGCCTTTAAGAGAGCTTTCAAATATTTCTTGAACGTTTACCGAAAACCCCCTGGACATCATGGTAGATTAACCAATTTCAGAAAGAATCAAAATGAAACTGTGCAAAGAGGAACACAAGTTTCTTTTTATATTCAGCCAACACTCAGTTTTCCTTTCCCATATAACATTACTTGTGATTTCAGTTACCTTTTTATCTTTTAAAATCACAAGTACAATTCTTTTGATAATAATACTAATGTTAGTAAAAGTCTTTACAGCAAACAAAGGAAGTTAAATTACCAGGATATTAATTTCTGCCTCAAAAAACAAAATTCTAGCAGTCATGGTATTTCAATTGGTAAAATACTGCTAATCTGAACACACGTTTCTGTAAATTTCAATGAAACTATTACATATGAAAATCGAATTTCAAGGTTTTGACAGTCCCTTTCAAAATGGGCTGAGTAAAAGTTTCATTCCACTCTCAATCACTTAATTTGTCACTTACATGGTATGGTTTGGCTGCTTCTCCTTCATGCTGTTCCGTTTCTTCTTTTCCTCCTGATCTTGTCTTCGTGTCTCCCTTCTTTCCCTCCTTCCTTCACTCCATCCTTGCTTTCTCCGTTGGCGTTCGCTCGGTTCTTGGCATTCTGCCTTTCGTCTTTGCTTGAGATGGACGAGACTCTTCCTTGGTTTGCTCTGTTATTGGCAATCTCCTTCGCTGTGGTGGATTTGGCTGTGTTTGTCTGAAATCAGAATTGACGACATTTGAGTTAAAACCAATCACTTTTCTACAATATCACTAGTAGTAGTAGTAGTAATCCAGGTTTTAAATCCGGTTTAGTCCCCGACTACGGGGGTGGCCAGATTCACCTCGCACTCACAGAAATCACCTTCGCCCCCTCCCTCCACTTTACTCTATTCAGCGCATCCTCCTCCCTCAACCCAACCCTCCTACTCTCCTCCACCACTTGCTTCTTCCATGTGTTCTTCGGTCGCCCCCTTCCCCTCTGACCAGCCACCCCAAACTCAAGCGCCCTTCTCAAAACCTGATCAACATCCCTCCTCAACACATGTCCATACCAACGTACTCCGTTCGCCTTCGCAATCTGATCCACTGTCTCTTCCAAACCCAACATCTGCATCAAAACCTCAGTCTTCTTCCTGTCCATCAGTTCACACCACACATCGCTCTCACCATTGCTCTCTCAGTCCTTCTCAGAATCCCCATCTCGTTTTCACTCAAACACCACGTTTCGCTCCCATACAATATCGCTGATCACACGCAACTCCTATAAACTAATCCTTTCATCTTCAGAGGAAACCTTTTCCCATGTAACAAATCTCCACATTCCCTAAACTTCACCCATCCAAATCTTGCCCTCGCTGTCACAGCTGCCCTGCACCCTCCACTCACACTCACCCTGTACCCCAAGTATGAAAACTCTTTCACCGTTTCCACCTCGTCACACAACTTTTCACTAAATTGGTTCAACAAAACTATGACGTTTCATGTAGTCTGAAAGATATGTGAAAGGTGACTGCAAAATAAGTTGCCAAAATTTTAGATCAACTTTACGCTATACATTTTCAAATTGGTAACACATAACTTTCAAGCAATATTGATCATTACTATAAACTGCATGTTTAAATTGGCAACATGTCACTCATGTACTTTGGTACAGAATGCAATACAAAGGTAATGGCACTAAGTCAAAAAATGTGACCTGTCACAACGATACCCCGATAAAGTCGGAAATCTTATAAAATATAGAAATTGAAAGAAAAATATTTGGGTGAAAAATATGAATATATAAACTTTTGCAACATGTGAAGGGTATAAAACTTTTGATTTTTGAAGACACTTCACTTTTATATTACACAACCCAATTACTATGATTTCCATTTCCCATTCATACCTCTGGGGTGTGTGACTTTATCAGGGTATCGTGGTGATGGGTCACAATGAATAAGTTACTGGCGGTAAGTTCATTCTCAGTTTGATTTTGTTATTAGCATTGTTGTGTATCAGTTTTGTAGCTACCTGTGACAACTTGTAAAATTTGGGGCCTTTATCCATTGAACTATTTGTCACATTATTACTTTGAGACTACGGAAAGGCAACTTGTCTTTTATTTCTCATTCAATTACCTTGATAGTAGATGGTAGTGTCACTTTGCCGTGAGTTTGACTGATGATTGGTGTGGATGATGACGTTGATGATGTCATAGATGATGATGCTGTGGATTTGTTGTACAACAAGGTGGTGGTGGTTGTGGTGGCAGCTGTGGTGGTGGCTGTGGTGGTGGTTGCTGCCTGCCGAGACCGATGCTGCTCAGGTTCTTGTTCTTCTTGTTGCTGGAGTGGTTGGTGGTGGTGGTGGTGGTTTGGCTGTGTGTTTGTGGGAGTGTGCTCAGGGTGTCCTCATCCGGACTTGCCGATGGTGGTGGTGGTGGTGGCTGAGGGCCGGCTGCCAAGGTACGTGTATCGACTAGGAGCAAGCAATAAATGGTTAACATGTTTTGAATAGACCTAGGGGGTTTGAGGGTTATCAGTCATTTTAAAGGTAATTGTGCTAACATTTACCACAGTTAAAAAAATCTGAGCCACATGATTCCCCCCATTGCTACAGTGTTTTTGATGAGGTCTAAAATGAAGCCTGAAAAAATTGTACTTTCAATAATGAATTATATAGTCTTTTAAAAAACTGGGGGGGGCCTAAAAGGCCCCCCCCCCTCGGACATTTTTGCGAATACATTTTAAGCGAGAAGCTTATGGCCGCGATAAATTTTCATGACTTTTTTCCTTTGAAGTGCTTGCGCATCTTTTAAAGCCCAAATTTTGCGACGCCCGGTACCGGTTCCGAAATTATCAACTTTTCGTACTTGCATGTCACAACCAAAATCGCTCAAAAACATGAAATTGTGTGTTAACTTCAATGAAATTGTTGTTTTCCAGCCCAAAATCATAAATGTATGATTATTTTTACTTTTAAATGATTGAAATTAAAACTAATTTTAATGCTGTTTATGACGGAAATAATGTCGCCGACAATTTCCATTGAAAAAACAATAAAAACAAAAAGTCGAAAAAAAAGAAATACATAAGAAATTCCAAAAACACATAAAATACATAAGAAAACATTTTGATAACCGATTTTTTTTTTAAATGTGCCTTCAATCAGAAATTCGG
>JZLH01S0142813.1:61485-76371 GCA_001188425.1 Eucidaris tribuloides | reverse complement strand
TAGCAAAAAATTAAAAGGGTATCGTCTGCGTATTGGCTTATTTCGAACTTCATTTCTATTAAATGTGATACTCTGTACCTGAGTACTTGTCTTAACATAATCCCAAGTATTTCAGCTCCAATCAAAAATAAGTAGGGAGACCAGTGGCATCCTTGCCTGACCCCCTCTGTAAAGCAAACACAGAGACAGTAGCCGGCCATTGTTTATAACACAACTTTCAATTTGTATAATAAATTTTACGAAAGACATAAACGATTTCCAAAACCAACTTTTCAGCACATATCTACAAAAATCCATTCAATCGAGTCAAAAGCTTTTCGAAATCAATAGAGAAAACGATACGGAGATGAGACTATAAAAAAAAGGATTTCCAGACACCTTTGTTTTGGTCATCTAGTATCCTCTTCACCCATGCGATTTTGGGGGCACTACAGAAACTCTTGAGGTGGATCATTTTCAAACCACCATCCCCATATTCATTAAATAAAATGTTCCTTTTAATTCTATCGGTTTTACCACTCCATAAAAACTTGAAAAACATCCTTTGCACAGAGTCAAGGAAGGATTTTGGTGGATCTGGAATAATACTAAACAGATAAACAAACTTTGGTACTACCAACGTTTTAAGTACAGTGATTTTCCCAATTAAAGACAAATTTCGACAGTTCCACACCTTGAGAAGATTTTCAACTTGCTTAACCTTCTGCTCAAAGTTTATAGAATAAACATCGGTCAAGCCATCAACTGGTATATTTATTCCAAGATAACTAAGATTATCATCAATCCATTCTACATCCATATGTCTACACAATGTTTGTGCAAAATTGCCTAACCGAACAATTTTGCTTTTGTTGACATTAATTTTCAAACCGGAAATTTTTGAAAAAGTGGCCAAAATATCAAAACAATTTGAAAGATTTTGCTCAGTGGCAGCAAGGTATATAAGGGTATCGTCTGCGTATTGGCTTATTCGAACTTCATTTCTATTAAATGTGATACCCTGTACCTGAGTACTTTGTCTTAACATAATCCCAAGTATTTCAGCTCCAATCAAAAATAAGTAGGGAGACAGTGGGCATCCTTGCCTGACCCCCCTCTGTAAAGCAAACACAGGAGACGAGTAGCCATTGTTTATAACACAACTTTCAATATTTGTATACATAATTTTTACTAAAGACATAAACGATTTCCCAAAACCAAACCTTTTCAAGCACATATCTACAAAAATCCATTCAATCGAGTCAAAAGCTTTTTCGAAATCAATAGAGAAAACGATACCATTAATCGAATATTTTTTGCATAAATCGATCATATCTAAAAACAGACGGATATTTTCACCAATATATCTGTTTTGAAGAAAACCGGTCTGATCTTCATGAATAATGAAAGGGAGAGTTTTTTTCAGTCTAGATGCCAAAATTTTTGCCAAAATCTTGTAACGCAGTAATTTGAGGACATGAGATTCGGCGCGCCAGTTTTTCAAAATAAAAAATATCTTATCTTTTTTTGGTAAAAGAGTTATTACTCCCCTTTTCATCGAGGGAGTTAATTCACCATTATCGTAACACGTATTAAACACATAACAAAGGATTTCTTTTATGTCTTCCCAAAATATTTTGTAAAAGTTCACTGGAAGCCCATCCGAACCGGGAGTTTTATCAGAAGTCATTGACATAACTGCGTCATAACATTCCTTTTCCAAAATAGGTCCTTCGCATAATAAACGTAAATCATGGGAAATAGTAGGGATATTTAGGTGGTCGGTGCATGCAATAGTTTCTTTATCTATCTTGTTTGAGGTGTATAAATTCTCATAAAACTGTTTTTCTTCTAATAATATATCAGAAGGGTTCGTAATAACATTATCACCATTTATCAATTTCTGTATATGTTTTTTATCAAAGTTTCTCTTTTCCAGATTAAAAAAAATAACGAGAGTTTTTCTCACCCTCTGAAATCCATGTAGCCCGAGTACGGACCATTATTCCACGTACATGCTCTTCATGTAAACTTTGTAATTCTGCTTTTTTGCAAATCAATTGTTCAATTAAAATCTTACTGTCAGGTGTATCTTTCAAAAGAGATTGAATCTGCTCAATTTCCTTCAACAACACATTTAACTCTCTTTTAGTTTTCTTTTTATGAGCTGATGCTAGAAATATACATTTTTCTTTCACCTTAAATTTTAAATATTCCCATAATTTGTCTGCTGCCATTTGATTGTTTTCTTCCATTACAGAACGAATAGTTTGTCTTATTTCAGTTACGTTGGAGGGGACTGACAATAAAGAAACATTTAATTTCCAGAACCCCGGACCTCTTTTTGGGACTCGACGTCTGACTATCAGACTAATCGCAGAATGATCACTTCTGTAACCAAATTTTATATCCGCGTCTTCTACAAAAGTTTTCAAGGAACTTGATACCAAAAAATAGTCAATTCTACTTTGCGCAAATTTGGAACGCCAAGTGTAATTGAGTTTACCAGGATTTAAACAACGCCAAATATCTATAAGATCAAGATCTTCTTTCAATGTTTCTAGTCGGGCCCAGCAATTTGGATGGTACTGGGTGTGATTGACATAGCGGTCCAAGTGGGGGTTTTGGACAGTGTTCATGTCCCCTCCAATAATAAATGGCTCTTCACCAAACTCGTGTAATAAAACATGCAAATTTTCAAAAATTGTACAAACATTTTTATTTGGGCCGTATATATTAGCCAAGGTAAACTTCGTATTTTCATAAGACACTATTAATACCAGGATTCGGCCTGCATCATCCCTGTGTACAGAATGCACTGATAAACTGCAATTGGGTTTCAGTAATATACAAACTCCAGCACTAGTAGATTTTCCAAGACAAAAGAAGATTTTGTGACCCCATTCATTAACCCATATTTTTTCGATTTCTGGAGTACTGTGGGTTTCCTGGAGATAAAACAGGTCAAAGGGCAAATTCCTTAACCAGTCAAAGACACGTCTTCTTTTTACTTTATCCACAAGACCTCTTACATTGAGTGAGTACAATTTTACTTCTATAGCTTCACCCATTCCAAGATATGATTAGTTCGCCAAGTATTATAATGAATGACAAATTTGACATTAAATATGAAGCAAATTTTACACTTATGAAAACACGAATCCAACATAAAAAATCACTAAGACCTTTTTTGGTTATAACCTTCATTCCGTTACATACAATATATGAGAAAGTTACCATTGTATTGTTGGGAGAGCACAGATGCAGTATTTTGAACCAAAAAGAAAAAGTAAAAAAAACACGCAAATTGTCGAACAGATAAGCCAAAACACGATATGGAAAACACAAATTGAACAGAAATCGATTATCGGAATGACTGCTCAAACCACATTTTTGTAGGAAGAACAACCTTCGAGTTCCCGTTTACAACAACTTAGTTAAAACTTCTTTTCCGCGGTCTTTAATTTAAAAACAATACGTTTATGCTGATGCTGACGGAGTCTTAAGGTCGCTGACGCGGAGAGTTTTCAAAGAGCCATGTACATCTTTTCCACCTGCCTTGAATTTAATGACACGAGGTACAGACCACGGGATGAACGCGAAATCACCTGCGGCACGGAGTTCGCGAACTTTTTTCATCAGAATCTGGTGTTCCTTGCGGGTGGAAGGGTGGATGTCGTCACTTACGAATACGCGGACGTTGTCGACTTTGAGAGACTTTCCCTTTGACGACGAAGTACGGAGAAAAGTCTCGCGATCCCGATACCGCAGGAATCGTACATGAATTGGTCTTGGACGTTGCTGCCCGTTGTCATGGTTACGCGTCACAACTCGACCCATCGGGGAACGATGCGCTCTCTCTATTTCCATAGACTGTTGGATACCGAGCACCTGTGTTGCCATGGAGTGGATGAATGCTGCACAATCCGCTGTGTCACCTTCGGCTTTCTCCGGAACGTTATATAACACAACATTGTTTCTTTTGTCACGGTTCACAATGTCGACTACCTCTCTGGTTAAGTCATCCGGTACTGAAGTGCTTGCTTTAGCCGTTATGGCCGTTGCAACTTCTTGCAACTGCGACTCCATATTATGAAAAACCGTTGTCTAAGTCAATCGTATGTGTTTCCACCGTTTTAACTCTCTCTCTTCTATATCATCTACTCTCTTATTAATGGCCTGCATATTAGAAAGCAACGTATCGAGAATCGGCATTTTCTCCCAACTGTCCTTCAACATTTTCGCTTCCGACGGCATTGAGAGGGTTAATTTTGGGGTGTTGTCCATAGTGAATGTACGTACGAAAACACGGTATGGGAAAAGGCGACTTACTGCAAATTGAGTTGTTAGTTATCCCGGCTTCGACCAGATTTCCTCAGTCAGAACGAAGAGTAATCCAAGGTGTTAAAAAGAAAGTTTAGTATATCCAAAATGTAGAAAAGACCGATGAAGGAAAAGGTGAAAATAGCAACAAAAACTGGGACCTCCAAAATAAGTCTGTCCTACATGGTGGTGACAGCGCCCTCCCTGTCAAAATCAATGATCTTGGTATCATGTTATTGGAAAAAGAATGTTCTAACCATCGAAATAAAAATTAATGACATTTTGCCGATAATAATGAAGAAATTAGTGCTCATACTCGTAGCATTCTTTCTGGGCCACCCTGTATAGTCATACATTGTTTTTACTGAAAGTGCAATATTTAAACTTGTTTTCTTCTCGTCTTCTTCTCTTTTCTCCTCTTCCTTTTCTTTGTCCTCTTTTCTGATTCTGTATTTCACGTTCTTTTCACTTTTATCACCTCCTCCCTCATCCCCCTATTACTTATCTTTTCAACTTTCCGCTTCCTCCTTTCTTTCTATCTTCTTGCTCCTCATATTCTTCACAAATAAGCTTATTGTTGTGGGTGTGTGTTTTCTATGTATATTGTCACATTGTCTCTTCGTAGGCCTATTGTTAATATTTTTCTGTATATTCATTGCCTTACATGTAAGTTACGTAGTCTTTGATTTTTTATATTTCAATGTTATATTTGTATATTTGTGTGTGAAATCCAACTTCTCAAGTTGCAATAAAATGAAATAAATAAATAAAATAAAATACACACCTGACATTCGTTGCTCTTTTTCAACAGTGTCATGATAGTGACATACACAGCTAAGATGAATGTAATAAATTAAAAAATAAACGGTAACTTAAAATCCCCTGACTTTATAACTTGCGTATAGGTTGATTTCAATGATTAGTTAAGACTAATCCATAGTAAAGCAATTTCGTATCCTTCAAAAAAGCAAGGAAATAAAAAAAGGCGAAGAATCATGCTGTGTCATCAAAAACTATTACCATTATAACGTTTAAAGCGTCTATATTTAACTGACAAAAAAGTGTGGAAATATTGCATGATGGCGCAATAACAACAGAAATAATATTGACAAATGGTGACAGTTACTGGAGGCACGCAAAAACGTTCAGCAATAAAAGCAAAGGCTTGCTTCACATCTCTAAAGCCGTCACTTGCATGGTCCGTTGGCAGGAATTATTCCCTGTGATATTTTCCCCTCAACTGAGTTTGAATGCCATAATTATAGCGGGGCGGCGGCGGCCGCACGTAGATGAAAAACTCACTGGTAGAAAAGTGCAATTTAAACCGAGGTCGTACGCTGGTATTTGTCACGTGATGTACGAATATCCGTAGTAGATTGACAGACCAAAGTGAATGTATCGGGAAACTTAAAGGTAGGGAATCTCATTTGCAACCTACCCATAATAGAGCAAAACGTTATTTACGTGTATGTACTTAGGTTATTTATAAAGGACTTGCCTGTGAAATCTGAAGATCAGAAATTACCTAGATTTTAAAATATGAGTAAAAAACAATAGTTATGTAGTGTAAGTTTTAGGCACACAGTTTCAAATCTCACTTCACGCCTATTACAGTACTAGACGGTTGACTTACTTCTGTGCTGTCGTGTGTCAGGCACAAACAGAATGTAAGGTCATCTACGTGCACTTAAATCTCAGTGGCACTATCCATTGAGGTGAAAGAGAACAGCATGTACTGTCTAAAAATAGTACTACTAGCATAATTTGTGTAACTACAGACAAAAACATCAAATCGAAGTTTCACGTTTATTGTTATTCCACTTAAACTGCGTTTGTAACTCCTACACTTTGCTAAAGGTTCTTATAAACAGCATTTTTCTTTCAACAGTGTATTTGCAAAATGTTAAATTTTAGGCGTGCAAAGGAGAGTTAAAAGATCGCGCAGACAGGGAAATATACATGTAGATTTAGATGTACTACAGGATGACAAGCGGATCATAGTGTTAACTCGTGAATGCATCTAAACAAACGCATGGACTACTCGACCGTCGACGTTCGGGAAATTAAACGTGGTTAGTTTTAAAGGTAGGGAATCTCATTTGTACGCATCCCCGCAGACCAGAAAAAAAATAACACATGTATTTAGGCTATTAATGAATGATATGTCTGTGAAATTTGTGGGAGTTTTTGTTTCGCGAGACAAAAATTCAAATCAGAGTCTAACGGTCACTACAAGTCTACTAAAACTGAGTTTCTAGCTCCAATACTTTGCTAAAGGTTCTCAGATGTTCATTTTCTTAGCCTTTAAACGATGTTCCTTGACAATCACTTCATAATCCTTACGAGATTCCTACATAAAATTGGGTGGTAGCAATTATAAGCGATAAGAAAATAATGAGGTTCCCCCTCCTTTTGTGTGCCTTCGCCTTTTTAGTGGTGACAGAAGTTTATGAAATAGTTCATAATGTGAAGGCTGCCTTTGAAAGGCAGTGTTTATAGACGTAAATGTTACGAAAACAATCAAAATAAAGACAAAAAAACTTATTATTTTTAAAATTAGTAGTAGTAGTAGTAGTAGTAGTAGTAGTAGTCAAACATGTCAAAGTAGTAGTAGTATTAGACGTAGTACTAGTATTATTATTATTAGTAGTAGTAGTAGTAGTAGTCATAGTAGTAGTAGTAGTAGTAGTAGTAGTAGTAGTAGTAGTAGTCATAGTAGTAGTAGTAGTAGTTAGTCGTCGTAGTAGTCATAGTAGTCGTAGTAGTCGTAGTAGTAGTAGTAGTAGCAGCAGTAGTAGTAGTAGTCGTCGTAGTAGTCGTCGTAGTAGTCGTAGTCGTCGTAGTAGTCGTAGTCGTCGTAGTAGTCGTAGTAGTCGTAGTAGTCGTAGTAGTCGTAGTAGTCGTAGTAGTCGTAGTAGTAGTAGTAGTAGTAGTAGTAGTAGTAGTAGTAGTAGTAGTAGTAGACTCATGTTCATATTTTAGAGATTTATAGAAGTTGCCATTTTTCCGTGAACGGTACATCTGGGGTTATATTTGCTCACCCCAGATGAAACAATTATTAAGCAAAGTATTTCAAGAATTGTTTTTACTTAAGTCATCTCATGAAATCCAAAAAAAAAAAATGCTTCACATACTGCGTTTTCGTGAAATAAACACTTGTCTTGAAAATTGTGGACGATATATGAGAAAGAACTTAAGTATCAACAAAATATTCCATAATTATGAGCATGAGTGTAGTAGTAAGTAGTAGTAGTAGTAGTAGTAGTAGTAGTAGTAGCACTACTACTACTACTACTACTACTACTACTACTACTTCTACTACTACTACTACTACTACTACTACTACTACTACTACTACTACTACTACTACTACCACTACTACTACTACTACTTCTATGCCTACTATTACTACTAATAGCATAAACCAGGTTTGTCACTTTGTACATCATGCTTACTTCAATAATCTGTTCACGAACCGACTTGTTACTACATTTACCACATTCTACACACCCTAAAATAGTCCATTGCTCATCATCCCTCGCCCAAACCACTTACAAAATTTAAAACGCCTTGCTTTATTTTCACGATCAGTACAAATTTTAATAAATTACCCCAGCCTTTCGATAAGACCAGTTTTTATGACTATATTTAAAAGACGTTAATTATCATTCCTATTCCTAATACAGATTTGATTTTGTCAACTCTTCTGTGACCTTCACACACATTGATTGATTGTAAATCAGTTCGAATTTCTTCTTTTGCAATGCTGCTTATTCACTGCTGATGTAATTTGTATCATGTGCTTTTGTCGGTTTGTGTGTACTCTTTATTTATAATTCTGCCTTAGACTAGTTTGTTTTTGCTGATATTAGGGCTTTCTTGAAAAAGCAGTTTAAATGTAACTATTATACAGTAAACTGAAGGTCCTATGCCATGTTTGAATAAATAATTAGATAAATAAATAAATAAATAAATAAATAAATAGTAAATAAATAAATAAATAAGTAAAAAAATAAATTAATAAATACATACATAAATAACTAAATAAAATAAACAAATAAATAAATATTTAGGTAAACAAATAAATAGATTAAATGAACAAATAAATAAATAATGATAGTCTAAATATAACGACGACACTGTATTACTGTCGTTGCAGTTGTGCTTTCGGTGGCATTTCCGTTCATCCTTTTTGAACCATGGGCGTGGCATCTTATCAATGTTTTTAAACCTTTTTGAAATCGGCGATACTTGAAGGTATAAATAAAGGGATTGATCCACATGTTTCCAACGCCATGTAGACAGAAGTGTGAAAGAGGGGACCATCAAAATCAAGAGCACCGCCCACGGTGTAGTAAAAATTGATGACATCAATCGGCGCCCAGCATATGACGTAGCATAATGAAACGAGAAGCATAGTCTTGAAGACGTTTACCCTGGCCTTCTGATGGCGCTTGGTGATTTCTTGCTGGTGGGCCTGGTCCTGTTTGTTGCGCCGATCGCCTGTGAGAGTACCCCGTAGCTTTAGGCTGATTCGGACGTAGACCGCTGTCATGATGGCGACGGGGGTCAAGAAGGACAAGACAAAGGCGATGATACCGAGGATCGTCTGAGTCACGTCGTTGGTCCAGACTAATGGTCTACATTCTGGGTCACGTGATATCATGGGCATGATCACCATGTAGAACAACCCGACGATCCACGGAACGACGACGAAGCCAAAGGCGCGTCCGACGTTGATCCGGCGATTGTAGTGAATGGGATAGACCACGGCGTAGTAGCGCTCTAACGTTATCAGGACAAGATTGCAGGTACTGGCCACGGTCGTTGCCCAGAATAGGAACTGCTGGATCCAAATGGCGCAGAACAACCACCATAAGGGTGGACTCAACGTTGTCATGGTTACGGAGGGTGTTGGCAACACAAACAAAACGAGAAGCAATACGGACGAGACGAAGTCGATGAGGGACTGATTTCCGACGAAGAGGTTGGTGGTGTCGTGAAGGTTTTTGACGATAGCGATGACGATGAGGACCAAGCCATTGCCCACGATCCCGACAATGCCAAAGATGGTGTACATGACCGTATTGATCAGAGAAAAATCGACAGAAGATGTCTGGTTGGAGTCAGACAATACAGAGGAATTCATATTTTGTTACAAGAGAAAAATTGATGGTGCAGAGTATATACATGTAGTTAACTCTGCCTAAGTCCAATCTCGTGGGAATTAAGAAAAAACTTCGACTTAGACAAAATTTGACTTATGCAGGGTGAAAAACAAAAGAAAATAAAGGAATAAGTCCAGGAAAAGATGTTCGACTTGGGCGATATTCGAATTATGCAACTTCGACTTATGCAGAGTCATTCATTAAAAATTGTTGGTCTTTGGTTTAGATAAGTTTCGTATACGAGGTGTCCCGATATAACCCAAAACGAGCGTATAGTGTCGTCCTACCAAAATATGATTATTCCGAAGTCTCGTCAAGAGCTTATATTGTTGAGATCGGATTTATTCACGTCACGTTGAACATCGACAATATTTCAATATTTCTCCCATGAGTTGTCAAGATAGAAGCAGTTCCTTGCGATGTCCTCTCAGGCCTATATCACATCCGATAAAAACAAAGTGGGGTTTCCTTTTTTTTAATTTCTGCCAACTTGTTTAAATAAGGAAACAATCTTCACTGTGCCAGTATACTACACAAGTCGGTGCAAATACTCGTGATTACTACTACGTGCATTAAGGCTAAGTTGACGGTAAGGAGTTCTGTAATAATTCGCTTGGAAAGACGCTCGCTGGATTTCAAACATACATTTGCAAATCGTTGAAAGTGCAAAATGAACGACAGGGATGCAGTTGGAAACTTATTTATACCGATGTGTGACAATGGGTTGATTCCTTACTGTCTCTGAATGAATGTCACTAGCCATTATCTGCCCAACATGAAGTGTCTTTCGCAGGTACTTTTAGTCAAGCGCCATTGCATACGTCAGAACGTTTTGACACGTCTTTGCCAAACAATTATGATGTGTCTTTTTAAATATATGAATGAAGTTGAAGGGTGTATATTGTCCATAAACGTCTGCCATAATGATCGTAGCCAAGGGGAGTCCAAAGGGGGCAATGCCCCCCCCCCCCATTCGTTGGTCGGCAAATACCCCGGAAAACGTGTTTAGCAATTAAACATTAGTTTTTAGAAAATGATACCAAAAATGTGTTGCTTAGATTATTGACAATTGATGTTTAGAAATTGCACACCGACGTTTGATTTGACTCACTGCGTTTACCTTCTGAAGATATTTACAAAGTGATAGCAAGACCGTGTTTTGAAAAGAGTTTACCCGTTAAACACAATATTACATATTAAAAAATAAATGAATAGTAAAAAAATTAAAATGATGGAAGTATTTTTCCTCGGGTCAACAGGATGCATGACCTTTACTCCCTTCTCCTAGAGGTATATACCTGCAAGTCTCAAAATTAACATTCATATTATATTATGTTTGGTGTCATGGGCGTCGATCCATTTTTCGGATTGGAGAAGCAAAGTAAAAAAAAACTACCAGAACTTTTCGGCGCGTAATACAGGATTTTGCGCTAGAAACACGACGAAAAATTGAAAAATTCTGTATGTTTAATAGTATTTTATGCTAAGTTTAATGGTTTTGTAGTGCTTTCCAATGATCTTGAAACATATCCTTGCATTATACATTATGACTTTTTCAAGTTGTCAAAATTATTGGGGGGGGGGGCAAATCGATATGTTTTCCGCCCCTCCCCAACATTTTCATTGAGGTGGCGACTGCCCCCTACCACCCCAGGATCGACGCCTCTGTTTGATGTCATTTGGGGAGAACACATTTTGTGGTTACCCTGAAGAAAAACCCTGGCTACACCACTGACGATCCTTTTCAATACTCCATCGTTTGGCGCTAAAAATTCATGGGGCATCCATTAACTGACAGAGAGATTTTCAACTACACTGTTGCTCATAAAGGTTGGATATTTTTTTTTTTTACAACTTTTCGGAAACTGTTGACAACAAAATGAATCATTCTTGTAAGATAGGGCTGATGTATTTTTAAGTTTTTATTGGTA
Organism: Eucidaris tribuloides; assembly: GCA_001188425.1. NCBI lineage: Eukaryota > Metazoa > Echinodermata > Echinoidea > Cidaroida > Cidaridae > Eucidaris > Eucidaris tribuloides. The sequence continues at coordinate 64,970 of JZLH01S0142813.1, read as the reverse complement.
AACTTTTCTCCAACATATAAAATGCAAAATAAGACAATAATCATTTTATACAAACTGTATATTCTGGTTTAAACCAGAAATGGCACTCAGACGATGGAATCCTTGTAAGAATATGCCATTTTTCGAGAAATGTTAACCCTTTATCAATTTTACAGGAAACAAAAATATGCTGATTTTTTTTATCAACATGAAACACTATTCTTTATAATGTTATTCAGTCACTTGAGTAGAGATAATTCATATTTTTACAAGAGAAAAATTGATGGTGCAGAGTATATACATGTAGTTAAACTCTGCTCAAGTCCAATCTCGTGGGAATTAAGAAAAAACTTTCGACTTAGACAAAATTTGACTTATGCAGGGTGAAAACAAAAGAAAATAAAGGAATAAGTCCAGGAAAAGATGTTCGACTTGGGCGATATTCGAATTATGCAACTTCGACTTATGCAGAGTCATTCATTAAAAATTGTTGGTCTTTGGTTAGATAAGTTTCGTATACGAGGTGTCCGATATAACCCAAAACGAGCGTATAGTGTCGTCCTACAACCAAATATGATTATTCGAAGTCTCGTCAAGAGCTTATATTGTTGAGATCGGATTTATTCACGTCACGTTGAACATCGACAATATTTCAATATTTCTCCCCATGAGTTGTCAGATAGAAAGCAGTTCTTGCGATGTCCTCTCAGGCCTATATCACATCCGATAAAAACAAAGTGGGGTTTCCTTTTTTTTTATTTCTGCCAACTTGTTTAAATAAGGAAACAATCTTCACTGTGCCAGTATACTACACAAGTCGGTGCAAATACTCGTGATTACTACTACGTGCATTAAGGCTAAGTTGACGGTAAGGAGTTCTGTAATAATTGCTTGAAAGACGCTCGCGCTGGATTTCAAACATACATTTGCAAATCGGTTGAAAGTGCAAAATGAACGACAGGGATGCAGTTGGAAACTTATTATACCGATGTGTGACAATGGGTTGATTCCTTACTGTCTCTGAATGAATGTCACTAGCCATTATCTGCCAACATGAAGTGTCTTTCGCAGGTACTTTTAGTCAAGCGCCATTGCATACGTCAGAACGTTTTGACACGTCTTTGGCCAAACAATTATGATGTGTCTTTTTAAATATATGAATGAAGTTGAAGGGTGTATATTGTCCATAAACGTCTGCCATAATGATCGTAGCCAAGGGGAGTCCAAAGGGGGCAATGCCCCCCCCCATTCGTTGGTCGGGCAAATACCCGGAAAACGTGTTTAGCAATTAAACATTAGTTTTTAGAAAATGATACAAAAATGTGTTGCTTAGATTATTGACAATTGATGTTTAGAAATTGCAGCACCGACGTTTGATTTGACTCACATGTGCGTTTACCTTCTGAAGATATTTACAAAGTGATAGCAAGACCGTGTTTTGAAAAGAGTTTACCCGTTAACACAATATTACATATTAAAAAATAAATGAATAGTAAAAAATTTAAAAATGATGGAAGTACGTGTGTCCCAGAAAAAAGGAAACCGAGATGATGAAAGATATTTTTATATATTAATACAAATATGACAAAAAATCGGTACATAGTTTGGAACAGCCATATTTCCTCCTCTTTAACTTTAAATACCCAGTCCAGGAGAGATTTCCATTAACGGCATGACTGAGCCAAGGACAATCAGCAAGGAGACCGGTATAAAATCATTTGACACGAGAAAATTAAATTCAAACTTCATCCTTGGATGCATATCAGAATATTTTCATATGCAAAGGACATTATTAAAAAGCCTGTTTTATCTTCTTTTCATATGATACCACGTTTTGTGAAAAGTATGAGATGATGCAGGCGTAAGAAACATGAATTTGAAAAGAATGTTTGTTTTCAGAATGTTCCATAAGATGCATTGAAATTAACCCTGCTTTCTCTGTATTTGGCACCAGCAACTTAAGCAAGTTACCCTGTGAACGCCATGATTCGGAGGCCTATTGTTGTTGCCCCGAGCAAGATATGTGTGTGAAGTCAAGCGTGCGTGAACCTTTTTTGTTAAGCTTGCTTCTAAATTTCGCTAATAGCTCAAAATGTATTCATTCTAAAATCACGGCGCTAAAACAGGCATGTTTTTAATTTACTTATTTTCACGTGTCAATACATTATTCATTTTTATTAAGGCATGAGGTGTCAGACTAATAAGAAGAAATTGTGAATTTTTGTGCCATGCTTTTGTTTCTCAAAAATGGAGACATTTGGCTTCCATAAAATGGCACTTAAAAATAAGAACTATGCGGCCGTGCAAATGAAATTTTGGTAGGCCACCATATCATTGTTTTAATTAATAATGCGTGTCCGCATGAATTATGAAGTGATGTATCACTGAAAAGAAGAGGAAACAGAGCTTACAATCATACCTAATTCATTGAGAGGAAATTATTCATTATGAATGAATAATTTGCCATGAAATCCGGTTTCCTTTTTTCTGGACACACTGTATTTTTCCTCAGGTCAACAGGATGCATGCCTTTAACCCCTTCCTTCCTAGAGGTATAACTGCAAGTCTCAAATTATTAACATTCATAATTATATATGTTTGGTGTCATGCGTCGATGCATTTTTCGGATTGGAGAAGCAACAGTAAAAAAAAAACTATCAGAACTTTTCGGCGCGTAATACAGGATTTTGCGCTTAGAAACACGGTACGAAAAATTGAAAAATATCTGTATGTTTAATAGTAATTTCATGCAGAAGTTAATTTTTGAGGTTTTGTAGTGCTTTTCGCAATGGTCTTTAAACATATCCTTGCATTATACAGTTATCGACTTTTCAAGTTGTCAAAATGTATTGGGGGGGGGCACAAATCGATATGTTTTCCGCCCCTACAACATTTTCATTGGGGTGGTTGACCTGCGCCTTACCACCCAGGATCGACGCTCTGTTTGATGTCATTTGGGCAGAACACATTTTGTGGTTACCGTGAAGAAAATCCTGGCTACACCACTGACGATCTTTTCAATACTCCCATCGTTTGGCGCTAAAAATTCATGGGGCATCGCATTAACTGACGAAGAGATTTCAACTACTTTAACTTACATAACACGTCCCAGACGGTTGCCAGTATTAACCAAAGAACGTATGTAATGATTTAACACGAAGAATTTTATGCGTGTTAAATGAAATGGAAGTAAGCATATTATTCATTTGTGAATCCACATTATGTCTTACATAGACAATAAAACACCCTTATGGAGATTTAATATATTAATTTCATTGTGTCCGTTATATCCTACCCCTTCCATAGACTTGTATACGTATGTAAGTGTTTCTGCTGTTCAATCATGTATAATAGTCTTCTTTATTGTATGATTTCAATTGTGATGCACAAGTCTCAATCATAGACAACATATGAGCCCCTCTTGTTTTTATCAGAAACTGATATAAACATTTTGTTAATAACAGCAAGTAAACATATCTCGGCATGTGCTTTGTATTCTTAATTAC
>JZLH01S0142813.1:19815-45898 GCA_001188425.1 Eucidaris tribuloides | reverse complement strand
ACTACACTCGGAGGTTATATCATACCTGAAGGAGTAAGTCAAGTTTGAGTTTTAATTTGTTTAAAGGTTAGTGACATGATTGGGAACACTTAAAAATGCCTCAAGAACCAAATCAGTTGAAATAACACAACAAAAAAGTACTAACCCCCTTTTCAACATACCATAACGTTTTTTAACAAAACAAGTTTGTGCAAAAGAATTTGGCAAGAGTGTTCCTACACTCATTGACTAACTTCTGTGTGAAAATGTGATTGGTCTGTTGGGTCATGCATGAATGAACATGCATTAAAGGTGAAAATGCCACTTTTCAAAAGTCACATGAGTCATCTCTTATGCCAAAATTATGGTAAATAATGACATTTTTTCCTTTATTTATAAAATGTGCTCACTCAACCATGTCATGGTTACAACCCCTTATGTTCGTACAACACGTTAAGATACATTTTGCTGAAAAAAAAATCGGATTTAATTTTTTTGCAGTAAACTTAATGGATTTTACAATTTCAAAATCGAGAAAGGGTGGAATATTTTAAATTGCGCTCACTGAAGCGTAAAATATGCAAAAAGTGCCAAAGGACGTATGAGAGGATCAAACGATAGATGATTAACATAAATAGCGATTAATCATTCACCAGAAATAGAATTTGTCAAACTCCTGCATCAAAAACCCCCCAAAATGACCCTTGTGACTTTTGAAAAGTGACTTTTTGCCTTTATTATGTGCTCACTCACACATGACTTGACGGATCAACCACATTTTCTCACAGAATTTAGTCAATTAGTGCAGGAACATCCTTGCCAAATTATTGTGCTCAACACCGTTCTTTTTGAAAGTTATAGTATTTTGAAAAAGGGGGTAGTTACTTTTTTTGTTGTGTTTATATACCAACCATACACCAGCTGGAGTAGATCTCCCAGCTGGAAGGATTTGTCTCTAATTTGTTTACTTCAGGAGAATCAAGCATGAACATTAATTCTATCGGGGCACTATAAAAATAAGACCCATTGAGAGCCACACAGGTTTGCCTGCCACGAGTGATATTGACATTAGTTATTTTAGAATTTTAGATTTTCACAGGAGAATCCTTGCATAATTTACTTGATTCTAGAGTAGTTTCAGCCCAAGTTGAGGACTACCCCAATCATGTCATTTACCTTTAACCCGTGGGAGATGAGTCGATTTTAGTATAACACGCATCCTCAATAAATTCTTTCCCGAGATATCTCTCGTATTTAGTACCCAACGTTTGAATTTGAAGATCAAACATTTTTCTTTGCCTTATGTAGTTCACTGTGATTGAAATTTGGCTTCAATTTTTGTTCAAATAGTTTGGAATAGGATCCCGTCGCCCCCCCCCCCCACTTTCACTGGCGTTAATCTGTGACGTCACCCTATTCATCAGGGGGGGATGAATGAATAGACCATTCCCCCCCCCCCCGATGAATAGGATGACGTCACGGATTTACGCCAATGCCCCATTTTACTGTGGCGCCCCCCCCCCGAATCCATATTTAACAGGGTGTTTAAATTCTAATCTATATTCTATTCCATCCATATCATAAATATTACATTTGACCAAGAAAACAAATGTGACATGGAATCGATTCGTTTTATTTTCCTACAGACGCCAGTTATCCATGCCGTAGGCGTACCATTGCAGTCAGAAGTCATCTTTGCAAATGCGAAAGTGTGAGTGGCATTTATCAAATCAGTGAACAAATAAAACCAGTTGTAGTTAAAGTTAGTGCAGTAAAGTAGTAGCAGAGTACTGTAATGCAAATCTACTGTGAAGTTATCGCGGAGCTCCTCTTTTGAGAAAACTATGACGACTGATTGGGCCAGTTATTGTGTGTTAATTATTACGACTGTTCCTGTTTGAACTTAACGGAGGATTTTTCATGCTGTCCACCGGTGATATAACTTTATCCATTTTTTTTGTTTTTATAATATTTAAATATAATGCTTGCACTATGCTGTCTATACTAAACTATGAACACTAAAACAAACTGCTTGTTTCCTGAGTTAACAAATAAATGTATGTGTGTGGGGGGAGGGGGGCGTCTATCTTTATTGTGAGATTTTGTAATAAATTATTTTGAAAACACAATAATATTCCCTTATTATGACTTTAATTCTCTTTTGGTTTAAAGAATCCCTTCCGGGACTGTAAACCCATATCTAAAAATTCGGTGCTACAATGTTCAGGGGCTATGTAAAATTCGCTTTACAGCTCGAAAAATTCATAAACTGTAATTGATACTTTGTAAAGATTCGGTCTAATTGGTATTGGTATTGGTAACAGGCTGATCCATTCGAACCACTCACTAATCCTATAGTGAGACCTCGAATAAGCCATTGGCTAACATTTACCACAGTTTTAAAAATGTGAGCTACATAATCCTCTACATTATAGTGTCTTTGATAAGGTCTAAAAATGAAGCCCTGAAAAAACTGTATTTAAAAATGATGATTTAGTGCTTTAAACAAGTAAAAATCTACAAGCATTCAAATTGACCAGATTCACCTGCCTAGTTTCTCCCATATATTTACTGTGTGCAGATCTAGGCTATTTTATCATCCACCAGAGTAGAAATTGTTTATTCATGCATACCTTGCTATTGGCAGCATAAATTTCAAAATTTTTGAATTCTAGGGTGATTATTTGTCCATTCAGACATTACTATGTAGCTCAGATATCAAAGTTTGACAATTTTTTTTTTAATTGAAGCTGCACAATGTTAGCCTATCATTTTAAGAACAATATAACTATTTTTTTTCCATTACAGTTTTAATCCTGACAACTTTAGCCCCGAGAATGTGACGAAACGCCATCGATACGCCTTTCAGCCATTCGGATTCGCCGGAAAGCGAGTGTGCCCGGGTCAACAATTTGCCTACAAAGAGGTTACGGTCTATCTGGCTGCACTGATCAGGTCCTTCCGGGTCAGGTTGATTCCCTCCCAGACCTGCGCGCAAAACCACGGTCTTGTGTCACGTCTACAAACAACTCATGGCGCCGATGTCTGTATTACCGTCGAGAAGCGATAAACGTGTTATGATACGCTCAGAGGCGTTGATCCTGTGGGGGCAGGGGGAGGGCGATACTCCCCAATGAAAATATTCGGGGGCAAACATATCGATTTGACCCCCCCCCCCCCAATAATTTTGACAAATTGGAAAATTCAAAATATGAAATACAAGGATATGTTTAAAAAGCATTGGACAGCACTATAAAACAATTAAACTTAGCATGAAAATACCATCAAATATACAAAATTGTCAATTTTTCGGCGCGCTCTGCGCGCACCGAAAATTTTTGACATTTTTTTCACTTTTGCACCCCCCCCCCCCCGCCCCAAATCCGAAACACGAATCGACGCCCCGGCCCTGGATACGCTGTTGGTCATAAAGGAGGAATATTTCATTTCACCAAGTTCTCACAACAGAATTATCCCAATTGATATGATATAAATGGCCACTATGATATTAAAACCTGACTTTAGTATTCTGATCTTAATCGGAATCCCCGAGTCATCCCCATGGTCACTCAAAAATGAGTGAAAATCACTCAAGTTTACTCGAAATTCACTCGAAATTCAATTTTTTTTTGACATTTTTTCTATCGGTTCCTTTACTGTACCATTATTGATTGTAGTTCATAAACTTTTTAGTTTTGTTAATTAATTTGTATGTGAATGTTTGTTCATTTGTTGATTACTGTACAGTCACCAGATGAAGGCCCGCGGCCGGAAGCTGGAAATAAACTGAAACCAAATTTGAATCTTCTCTTCCCGAGTCCTTTGAAATGTCTTGTTACTATGCACGCAATTATGGGAATACCGGTACTTTATTTCAGCCCCTGACTTTCTATAAACACACACACCACACACACACACACATCACACACTCATCACACACTTTACGAACACACACACATCACACACACCACAACACACCTACACACACACACCACGCACCACACACACACTACACACACACACACACACAAACACCACACACAACACACACACACCACAACACACACACACATTGGCGCGACACAAACATACACATACATACTGACACACACACGTGTCGCACCGCACACACACGCACACACACACAACTATGTACATATTAATATAGATAGGTTACAGTAGTCATTTTTTCTTCATTATTTTACGTATAAGGATATACTGTAAAAGCTATGTATATAGACGTGTGTTTTTGTACATGTTATATTGATAAGATGTGCTAGATATTTATATTATGTTATTTCAACTGTGTCGTTTAAGTTGTTTGCAATTCTGATTTGGTTTCAATGTCTGTCAGCATTGACATTTTCTATTTTGACACTCCGCCCGCGGAGAGTTTTAACACGTCGGTCGTTTACAGTTTAATCGACCGCGTCGTTCAAGGCGTGTATCCTCGGAAGTCCGATTATAACACGCGATAAGAAAATAGCGTAGTACGGAATTCCTGCAAACCGTTATACGCGTTCGCAGGGTGTTTGTTTCTTTCGAACTGCGCGTCTTAATAAATTCGACGCATTGCTCCCGTCTCCTGCGCGCCGTACGAACTTCCATTTTAGCGCACGCACTCTAGGGTTATGTGACATTTTTCTACGCTCTCCGTTGTCGCGTCTCATCTCGATCTAGCGCGCATACCAATACTAGCAGATGCACGCCAACCCGCGAAAATGGACCATCAAAAGGCAACAGTGTCAACGAAACAAACTTTCATTCTTAAAATTTCTTTCCAGTTTCGCGACGTTGAATAAAACAAATAGAGACTGTGATGCTCGGTCGTTGCATCCAATACCAGCCCTCGTTGTCTTGAAAAGATTCATTTTCCTCGACTTCCCGTCTCGGGAAAAATAATCATTTTCAAGACAACTCGGGCTGTAATTTGATGCAACGACCCGCCCAGTCATTATTTGTATACTAGTTAAAACGCGTTATGTATGTGTGTGGATGTGTGTGTTGTGTGTGAGTGGTGTGTGCCGTGTGTTGTCGTGTGTGTCGTGTGTGTTGGTGTGCCGCTGTGTGTGGGTATGTGTGTGTGTTGTGTGGGTGTATGTGTGTGTGTGTGGTGTGTTGGTTGTGTGTGTGTGTGTGTTGTTGCTTGGTGTTGGTGTGTGTGTGTGTGTGTGTGTCCGTTGTGTGTGTGTGTGGTGTAATATATAATGAAATTACATAAAATTAGGATTTGTTGATATTTCTTGTTTTGCTGTTTAATATCCCATAAACATTTCACAAATGACTTTAATTTGTAAATAATTATAAAAGAGCAACATATTCTCAGATAGATAATAAGTATATGAGTAAACCTTGGCTTGTTTTGGGTTCATATTCTTGTGTTACCATACAGCAATGTATAATGTCAGTGTGTTTACTATGCACTGATTGGTTTACAAAGAGCTTAACATAACATGGATAAATGCAGTTATCTTTCTAGATACATCTTTTTGATGGAATTACACTTTGATACATCAAATCTTGATAAAATATAATCTTTAAAAAAATGAAAAATAAAAAAAATCAAGAAAAAATGAATTTTCAATATTTTTATTGTTTTTATTTTTTGGCACCATTTTTCCCTTTAAATAATAACGAAAACAATAAGAAATTTATTGATTATGATCCTCAAATTCATTACGACAACATAGTTTTCCTGTCATACATAGCCAAAAAAATGAAAAACAAGGCCCGGGGCACGACGCCACCTGAAGACTCCGCTAAAACTCTCCATGGCTTGCCCAATAAAAAACATCAGTGTACATATATTTTGGCCCCTTGGAACCTGATTATTCTTATAGGACCATACATAGCAACATGAACCAGTTGGAAAACTTTGCATCCCCTTCCATATAGTATTTTGCCAAGTTTAAATTAAATTCTAACATCCGTTTTAATAAAAAGAAGACCTACTTATGTAACCTTGACCCCAATTTAACATTGAGGTCACTATACATGTAACATCTACCATTCAAGTTAGTCACAAATGGGCCAATACCAACCAAAGAAGAAAATTGCAGATATATTCTATCATTTGACTTCATTTGACCTTTGACCTACATGTGACCTTTGACCCCCAAATAACATTGAGGTCCCTGTTACGCACCTACCACCCAAGTTTGGTTACAAATGGACTTGTGGTTAGAAAGTTACCTAGTTTGGGCCTTTATGGGCCCTGCCCCCTGGGCCCCAGGGGGGCCTGGTGTACCATTCCAAGAACCGTCTATCCCCTCCCCCTGAGGATCATTCCCACCAAGTTTGATTTAAATCCATTGATGTGAATGTGAATTATTCCCATAGGGCCCTACCCCCAAACTTTTGCCCCCCTTAGGGGCCAAATAGGGCCACCCTGGGCATTGTCATAAGGAACATGAATTCAGCATATATAGAGGTATCTACACACAAAGTGGCTTAACTATACTATTTCTGGATCTAGAGAAGATGTTTGAAAACTACCTACTTTTGGCCCTTTAGGGCCCTGCCCCTGGGCCCCTAGGGGGGCCAGGTGTACTATTTGAGGACCCTTGAATCCCCACCCCCTAAGGACCATTCCTGCCAAGTTTGGGCCAAATCCAATCATGTATTTTGAAGAAGAAGCTGAAAATGTGTAAAAGTTTACGCACGACGCACGACGGACGACGGACGAAAAGCGATCGCAATAGCTCACTTGAGCCTTTGGCTCAGGTGAGCTAACAATTAACATTTACTCTTCTGTGCAATGAAAAAAACAGTGAAAACATAAAAAAATGACACACATGACCTTCAAAATGTGGTTGCCATGGCAACATGATTGCACGGGTGACCCTAAACTATACACCAAAATGTTCGCCATAAAATTTGAGGAAAAGTCACCAAGTTTGATCAAATTTCGTCAAAAATTGTAGAAGTGGCGAAGAAAGGGGGGGGGCACATTGTGCCCCCCTTGGGTTTTTTTTAGGGTTAAACTACAACAACTTTAACATAAACAAGTTGTACACGTAAAATAAAAAAAAACACCCGATTTCCAAGCAGTCGCCCGTGACAAAATATGAGTGACCAACATGCATGCACCGAACGTAAAATAAAATAATTATGCTATTATTCCCGATATCAGATTTATGACATCTGTTTTCGATTTTCAGAGATTTGGGAACAAATCCGGATTTTTTTTTTTGGTGTGTGTGACTCGCATATTGACTCCATATTAAGACACAGGCTGAACATTGTTCAAATTAAAAAATTGTCAAACTTTGCTATCTGAGCTACAGAGTGTTTGAATGGACAAATAAACACCCTAGAATGCAAAAGTTTGGATATTTTTGCTGCCACTGGCAAGATATGAATGAATAAACAATTAGTACTCGGGGTGAGTAAAAAATAGCCTAGATTTACACACAGTTAGTCTATTGGAGGAAATGGGCAGGTGAATCCTGTCAACTTAGGATTTTTACTTTTATAAAGAATTAATTATTTTGAAATACAATACTGGCTAACATTGACCACAGTTCAAAAATGTGAGCTACATAATCCTCCATGGTCCAAGTGTCTTTGAAAAGGTCTGAAAATGAAGCCCTGATTATTTTTTTAAATTTCAAAATGATTATTTAGTACTTTAAAAAGTGAAAATCCTGGGTTGACCGGATTCATCTGCCCATTTTCTCCCATAGACTTACTGTGTGTAAATCGAGGCTATTTTGTACTCGGCCTGAGTACTAATTGTTTATTCATTCCATATCTTGCCAGTGGCAGCAAAAATTTCCAAACTTTTGTATTCTATGATGTTTATTTGTCCATTCAAACACTACTATGTAGCTCAGATAGCAATTTTTTTAATTTGAAGCTCCTCAATGTTAGCTCGTGTCTTTAATATTCCGACAAACGTTGCTCTTCCCCTCCCCTTCACCCCATTTCCAGTATGCGCACACGATTATTTTAAATCACTCGTAGCACAATCAATCAGAAAACACAGCGTCGCCACCACACATCAGGGCTGCCACTCAAAATTTTAATTTTCCCCTACGCCGCATGCGTATTTTCCCCTGCGGACACTACTTTTCTCCTACGCCCCAATAGGCCAATTTTTCCCTAGGGAGCTATGTTTTCCTCTACAAAAATCCACTTTTCCCCTGCGAAGGTACGTTTTCCCCTACAAAATAACCTTAGTAAAATGCAAGAGATTTATTCTAATTGAGAAAGTTGACATTGTAATCGTCTCGATACTGCGGCATGCGCGCGTTACGGTTTTCGTAATTATACGATATGGTGACCAACTTGGATAATGGATTTACCCAAATAATGTCTGCTGACGAATATATATATATATATGAGAATTCTTAGAAAATCTTTGAGGAATTAAGAATATTTTTTGTCAAAAATTGTCAAAATTCCCTACAAATCATCAAAAATCCCTACTTTCCCCTATGGGTCATTTTCCCCGTAGGGATTCCCTACTCCCTACGGTTGGCTAAAATTCCCTACGGTAGGGATTTTCCCCTACGAGTGGCAGCCTTGCCACACATAACACCCAGTACAAATCAGATAAAGATCAATGTGCATTTCCTTTTCCAATAGCTTTATTACTGTACGACTTGTTACTGCGGTACAGACGAATGTACATGATTCCAAAATAAGATAATCACCTAAATATTGCATGATATTTTGAGCTAGTAGTCAGATTGTAACTCGTCTAATTTACAATGCTTACAGTTTAGAGTTCCCTTGAACGTGAGTCAAATTAGCCGTTTGACAAGACCCTCTCGCCGTTATGGGCGAGCGAAGCGAGCCCAGCCGAACACTACAGCGTGAGGGCCATTTTGAGATCTGCTTGGCATCCGAAAAGTAATTATCATTCATGACCACAGGAACGACAGGTCTCTGTTTGAATCAACCAATGAAATTGCGCGCTACGCTCCTCTATATTCGGTGGGTTGAAAGAAATTCCTTCACTTGCTGTTAACTACAAAATATATACTATCAACACCAAACTAGTACACGTTCTTGTTTGAACAGAGAAGTTGAAGCATGTTTGGTTAAATTTTGCTTTTATAAGGTCCAATTTGGCGTGCAAAAATCTAGGTGTAGAAATCATTTCACCTAACATGCCTAATGAAATAGTGAACGCTTCCAGATCGTTTCGTGTTAGCAAGTGAGCAACAGTCTGTGCGAACATGGTCCCAGTATGATTGCATATTCAACATAGGATCAAGTAGACAGACACGCTGATTGGTTGATTTTTGCTACCAAAATCGAGTAACAAAATTCGGTAATTCAAAGGTCTGACATAAGAATTCGAAGCAGATCTCAAAAGGCCCTTGTGCTGCTCGGCTGGGCTCGCTTCGCTCGCCCGTAATACAGCGAGAGAGCCTTGTCAAAAGGCTAGAGTCAAATAGGAAACACTGTACCAATCAGCAGAAACACAAACAACAAACAAACAGAGTCATAATCTATAGACCATTCCCCGAAAAACAAAGCCCAGATTGGTGACCATATTTTCAGATCTTATGTTTATAATCAAAACATTTCAGTACTTGGAATTCTACTTGCATACATTAGTCATTGCTACGTCGGGCAAGTCTCGGGCAAGCTTTACATACACATATCTCACCACTGAAATTATTCATTATTATAGAAGAATTCTGCCATGGACTCTGGTTTCCTTTTTTCTGGGACACACTTTTCATGAGCAAAATAACCTTTATTTGCAGCTAAGAAATCATGTTTCCACTTTCGAAAATAAAGATAATTACGTAAGATACAGTGGGATAATGATATTGGTCAAGCAATAACATAACGTAAAGCGAGGCGTAAGAAACACAAGCCGAATAAAGTCACTGATTTGTAATAACATACGTGAAATTATTCCTATCAATGCAACAAGCGTCTAAGAGCAAAAAATAGCATACTAAAGCAGCATGAAATGTCACAGAGAGTATAGAAATAATTTTTCATTCACAACAAATTAAAAATAATTATGACTTTGTGTTTTTAAACCCTACTCAGAACCACTCTACAAGGTTTTTGCAAAATGCTGCATCCAACTTAACACCTTTTTCCTAACAGACATAGGAAAGATCTCAAATCTTCTCAAGATCACCATGTGTATCAAGTTTCATTTGAACCACTTTAAATATGTGGAAGTAGCTCTCTTTTGTCCAACGGGCCGACTGCCTACAGCCCCGTACGTTGACTCCTATACGAGGTGTGACAAATCAGAAATGTGATTGTGACATCCACGCCTATGACACAATGTCAATCGACCTACCATCCATGTCTGTGGGTTATGCCACATCTCATCAACATTCTGCTATTATTATTGTTCACCCATCTCATTCTGCGCCCCTTCCTCGAGCTTTTGTGTGGCACGCCCCTGCTCAAACCTGTCATCATACTATAGGTGGCATAAACATGGACGGGAAATCAATCAGAAGTTTCTGATTCAGTTGGGCGTAGAAGGGACGTGCCACACAACGGCCCAAGGAAAGGACAGAGTATATGTGAACAATATTACCGCAGAATGTTGATGCAATGTGTGCAACACAGTGACCTAGGTGGTCGGTGGATTAACATTGAATCATAGGCCCGCCTGTCACAGTTTCATTTCTTGTTTGTCGCACCTCATATATTAAAATAGGATGTATGGACACAAATGTGAATACGTTTTAGGTGAGGAAAAATGCTTCCTCATATAGTTGTCAATTTCAATGGAATGATGTGCCCCCTAAAAAAAACCACAACACCCCAGTTGTAAGGAAACATGCTTCCTCATACAGTTGTCAAGATTAATGGAATGATGTGCCCCCCCCCCCCAAAAAAAAACAAACCAACAAACAAACAAACAAACCAACAAACAAACAACAACAACAACAGCCCAGGCCCCCAGTGCCACTTAAGACGGTTCTGTCTCACTGTATCGTCGGTTGTTCCACTGAGACTACTGCCACTGAGCTAAAACCCATTGTGTCGGTTACTTTTGAAGAAAAAAAATAAAAATAAAAAATAAAAAATAATGATAATTAATTTCATGAACTATAATATGTAGTTTGCAAACAATCTGTTTCCACATAAGATTCAACACAAGCTTTTCCTCATATGAAACACTCTCTGTGTAATTCCAGATACAAAATTCATTAGTAGAGTTTAATACATACAATAACTTTATGAATAATACTAATTTTTTTTTTACTGGCATAACAAATTACACACAAAAAACTTGATATAATGGTTTAATATGCTCATTAAACATGGAATAAGGAATAAAATATAATTACCAAGGCACTACATGCTCACAAATGGGTATACACAGTGTGTTAAAATGGCAAAAATGATAACAACTTAAAATAGATGACTTTCCTTTGCACATGATTAATTGTCCAGTAGGCCTACATAATTATCAGCCATTCCTCATGTTGTTATATTGTCATTGTTCCAAATATCAATTGACTATGATGGCACAAAAATATTTCAGAATCATTTCAGAGCGTGGGGTTTATGAACCAGAACTGGTTTTAGCAGTTACACAGTGGGTCTTAAAAATCAAGATTCAAAGTACACTGTATGTGGAAGTTCAAGTTGAGTTAAGTTTGAGTTTAGGCAAATCCTTCAACAGTAGCCTATAGGCATGAGTGATGTTTTGATAATAATGCTAACAACGACATTTTATAATGTGTTTGATGTGCTGTAATTTGGAGGGGTCCAAATGAGATTGCCTGCTTTTAAACTTTTACATGATAGAGCGAGATACATACATCACGGAGTTGATTTCCATGGCGGTTTTACTTGCATGATTACATTGCAGTAAATAACAAAATGGCATTGTTTAAACAATTTCTCCCATTCGGCTCTATGGACACATCGTAGGTGACAAGTACCGGCGAATCTTCAAATTTTGGTCGATTTTTCTATTTTGAGTTTTTGGCATAATTTTTTATGTCTCTTAAAAATACCTAGTCAGATTTTCTAGTCACATTTTTGTGATTAGATTCTAGTTATTATCAAGGGCGCCGGAAGCGGGGGAGGGGGGGGGGACGATTGTGCCCCTGTGAAACATACCGTTAGTAATCCTTTTCATTTTCCCTTTCTTCTATTATAAGTTTCTAGCGATCAAGTAGCGATATAAGAATATTTTTCATTGCTCGAACAATGCAGTCACGTTTAAGCTTTTAATGAATACATTTCAGACTTAAAACCAAATGGCAAAGTGGATGTGACTCACTAATGCAAATGATATCTCTATTGCTCGAAGAATAATACATATTGGCTAATAAGCACACATCACTTGTGATATACATGTACGTATACGTTCATGAGAAATGAAAAATTACGATGATTCTGAGCTCTCGCTCGGGTCGTTCACGCATATAAATGTGTATAAACAAATGTTACAATACACAAAATTGCAATAACTTTCATATGTGGGTTGTTAAAACAAAGTATGCTCAAAGATCCGTACGTAATAATTTTCCATCAGTCTGGTCGACAATTCCAAAGGACATTTGTTGTGTAAATAGTCTTTCTTTATTCAAGAGATCCCTGAAAAAAAAAAATCTTGTATGTAAGTATGTTTAATTATTCAAATTAATCTAATCTTCTGATACATTGTAACGTTTGTCTCGTTTTGTTATGTTTTGTTTGTTTCTTGTCATGCTTTATCTTTGCATTATTTGTATGTTTTAAAGGGGACTTATCTCCACAAAGCCGCATGGCTTTATTCAAGTTCTCTTTTTCATTTTCATTACTATTATTATTATCTGCAAATTGAATTATATTGTTTTTGTAGTTTCCAATATTTGCAAATTGAATTTTGTTTTGTAATTTTCAATACTGTGTATTGTTTTATTAATGACGAAATGAATAAATAAATTGAAATTGAAAAATTGAAAATTGAAATTAATGTGTGGAAGTTGTGTAGTGTGGTGAATAAATCCCATTTATTCTCCATTCCTGAAACCTCTTCCATCGATCTTGTGTTCTTTGCAGTCTTGGTTCTGTCTTGACTTGGTCTTCTTTGCTATAAACATGGTCATCATTCCAATTTTATAACGACCAATCTTGTCTTTTCGGTCTTAATATTGCAGTCTTCCGTATCCACAAAACATACATACATGTATATTCCTTGTTAACATGCACACATACTCATTCTTAACAACATCCACACAAAAAACAGACATACATGTAGGTATTTATCTTCTCAGTTCTTGTTTGTCTTCTTTGCTGTCTTGGTTCTGTCTGGTTTTGATATTTCTGTTCTTTTTTTTTTAACATGCACACATACTCATTGTTAACAACATCCACACAAAACACAAACATACTTTTGAGTCGTCTTCTGTCTCGACATATACCACTGAGATGTCATGTGATCCACCCCGTACGCCTGCCTTGCACGAGTCACACAAGCTATTTTCACGTCCCACACTACTCTTGGACTGTTCAGGCACAGGCCACTATAGTATACTTATAATACAACCCGTTTAGTGGCGTTATCTTCTTGCATTCCGGTCTTCACGTCTTGACCTAGGTCTTGAACTGTCTGGTTTTGTTTTTTTGTTTTGTTTTGTTTTTAACATGCACACATACTCATTCTTAACAACATGCACACAAAACACAGACATACATGTAGGTATTTATCTTCTCATTTCTTGGATTTAAATCACCGGAGGTATTCAACAAGACTAAACCTCTCATTATGAAGAACATGGTAAAACTAAGTGTATTAAAATGACTTAGTGTTGTAGAGCCATGTTTAATCAATTCTATGATTTGTCATTCTGAAATAACCCGTAGTCATCTATCTCACCAGGAGTGAAGATTTCATGTGACAAGAAGGGGGGGGGGGGTAGGGGGGATGGAAACCTGGAGGGCAAAATAAAACACCCTTGTGCGGGGTAAAAACACCTTCAATTGTGACTTTAAAAAACGGTGGTTGATGAGTAGTAGACTTACCATACCAAGACGTGGCGCATTAGAACGATGCTACACGCAACGGGAACTATTGCGCAAAGTTGCAAATGGAATCTAAGGACACAGCTTCCATTTTCTCATAAATCATGATTTTTCATGAAAAATTCAATACTGAGCATTTGAACAATGCTATATTTTGCAAGATATTCTGAAAGTCCTAAAAACTCACACTCTCAGTGTGAAATCAATGGGCAGTAGGCGGTCGGTTTAAAAAACGAGCTCGCAGCGGCCCTCGTGAAAAACTTCACTTCACGTCGCCGCAAAAATTCCCAGGTGTTCGAAAGAAGGTAGCAATCTGAGCCCGGAAAGTGAATCTGCGCCATTTTCCACCCAAGTGTGAGAAAATTTAGGTAAACTAATAAATATTTTGCGAGATACGGTATGATTGATGTTAGGCGGTCGATGAGTACATGTAGTACATCCAACCATACAATATACAGATGTACCCAGGCCATGTGTAATTTTAAAGTCGGGGGAGGGGGCAGAGTGGAAGTTAAGATGCAATCGACAAATGTATTGTAATGAGAGTTTTCATGAAGTCACCCATTTCCTTTTCATGTCTTTACAGAAAATGAAATCGACCAAGAAACATTCTTTCTTCTGGAACCAGCAACAGTGATGGAGCATATCCAACCTGTACGACCACAACTGAAATTTCTCAGAGAAATGCAGAACTGAAGGTGCAAGAATTGTTTGATTTTTTTTTTTGGAAATTATGGGGGACGGGGGGGGGTTTGTCCAAAATGTGGTATATGTTGTCAGGTAAATGAGAATAGCCTATTATGGCACCTCAAAATGGTTCATCAAAATATAGTTAAAATGGAATTCACAGAGAGCATTGTGTGCAGCCAAGATGGGTATCAGGGTACCTATTCAGGACGTATTGGAATCTTCACACAACATTTGAAATGCCATGCTAATAAAGAAGATCAGCAATGTTATTAACATGATTTTTTATCAACTTTACATAATATCAAGTGCACTGATGTTTGAGAGAAGTCCATTTATACATGCCATATGCAAGAAAATTGACTCAACTCTGCTCTCATCTATCCCCCAAAACAAACAAAATTTGGGGATAAACATATTTTGATGATAATTTTATTTTAAATTTTCATCAGTCTAACCTTACTTGTCTGGACTCTTCTATAAAGCAGCTGCATCTCCTCGCAGCTTACAGGATTTCCTGCAATGCTATGGGGCTTTTGTTTGTAATCATGGGTTTGAGGGGGGGGGGGGGGGGGTTGAGTACTTTTCCTACTAAACGCTAAAATAACAAAAACAATAACAAACATAACTTTGCCTGTGTTAATCTGATTATAACCAAATTTTGGACTGGAATGTAGTTTCGAAATATTTTTTTTTTGTTATTTTGTCTGAAGTGGAAAAGACTAATTTTCTGGCTGTTTAGTGAAGCAAAATGCATTGAATTTAGTATGTATAATGTGATTACGATTTACCATACTAATTCATACTAAATAGTGCATGCATGATGCAGCCGTCATTGCTGATATTTTTACTTTGACATGCAGAAATGTGGTTTTCTTCATACATGTGTTTGTAATTGTAAGTGCACAAGAAGTATACATCAAAGAGCATTTGCCTTTGCAGTATTTTAGAGTGGCCTACAGAAGTAACTGAATTTTGGAATTTCCAATTTATATGATTCTTGTATAATTATATATACATATAGAAGTTGCTAGCTTTTTTACTATAACATTTAGTGCGTGATATATATGTCTGCATCCTGACTCGAAAATGCAGGTATCTCATTTTAGTCTGTATCCTTGTTGAATCAAAACTGCAGTGGAGATAATTTTGTATTATGTTTAGCATATGTGTGTTATTTTGTTTATTCATATAATGTTCTTTAAAGTATTGTGCATATATATAGATTTCAATAAAGCACCATTTATAATGATGAATTTTCATTTGGGCTGGAGAGAGTCAATTATTTACGGAAAATTTATTTGTTATTTATGTCATTGCGAATTTTACTCAATATTTTGAAAAGCAAAAATTTATCATTTAACAGGTTGAAATAAAAACATGTATTTGTCTCAGTAAAATTTTACATTGTCATATAGCATTCATAATTTGTTATTCATGTGTGTGTGTGTAGATGTGTGTGTGCAAGTGTGTTGTGTATGTTTGTGTGTGAGCGGATGTGGGTGTGTTTGTGTGTATGTGTGTGTGTGTCGGGGGGGGGGGGAATGATCAATGAACCGGAGTAGATTTTGAGCCTGAATAGAATATTTTAGTCATGTTGACTAAAAAAACTAGTTGAATTTGACAAGACTAGTGAATCATAACACTGACTAGATAACTAGTCAAAAACACATGATCAGTAATTAATAATCAATTTGACCAGAATCTAGTCAAATCTGGCTACGTATTTTTAAGAGAGTATTCACAACTCTATCACATATCTGAATTTAAGTCTTCAAAATTCACGATATCATTGATTTCCAGAAATTGATATTTGAAAATAGAGACATGTGGCATTACGTAGCGGCGAACATTTTCATTCGCCACTTCACAATGTCCTACCGGCTCAATGCACACTACTAAGAAAGCAGAGAAGCGGCGAATGTAGCACTTGCGCATCGCGGACGCATGCCCAATGCCATTGCAGTGGGATCGATCACTATGCGGTAGCATATTAAGGTGCTAGGCTGGACGTTCATGAATCAAAATTACATGACGTCAGTCACGTCACGTGTCCGTCATTGCACTTGTTAATCCTCAACACTGGCGCCAAAACATGAATGGTTCTGCGTCGCGACCACTGATCTGATTTGATCTTCTAGATGATGAGGTATCATTGAAGTCAACTCGGAAATCTAGTATGACCCAAGATCTTGAGGGTGCTATTTCATACGCGGCTGCTGCTGCAACTCGGAAGGGTAACCATGGTAACCAATCAAACATGGATGAAACGGTCATTGCCGAAATCATATCGAAGGAAATGCAATCTATTCAGCCGATCATCTTCAAATCTGTAACCGAGGCGGTTACTGCGGCCATGATAGTGGCGATGGAACACCTGAAGTCCAGTTTCATGGAGAAGCACACTGGATCTGGATGAGAATGACCGACTGGAGCAACTAGAGCAGTATGGACGAAGGGACAGTATACAAATCTATGGCCTGGAAGAAACACAACGAGTGGACACGACGGCCAAGGTGGTGCAACTAGCGGATGAAATAGGAGTGCACATCACGGCTGATGATGTAAGGGTCAGTCACTGCTTACCACCAAGATGGGGAAGAATTCAATGAAACCAGCTAATGTGAAGTTTGTTCGTCGGGCAACAAAGCAGTTAATCATGAAGAACAAGGCAAACGCCAAGCGTTGTCTCGCCTGCATATCGTAGTCATGAAGAGACTGCATGTCAAAACTATGCTATATGACTTCTGAGGCTGTCAGTAGTTTAGGGGGTGAATTGTGGTTCTGACAGTTTACATACGCAATATGATGGTAGAGGCATAACTTTTCTCAATTTGTTTTGTATAGTCTACAGTATTACCAGAACATGCACATACAGCAAATCTGAAGGGTAACATGTAAGGAACTTTGACAGCTTTTCTATTGTACCATTGGCAAATTTGTGTGAATATTATAAATGGTGCCAAGAACTATAGCTCATTAAATAAATAACAACAAATGCATTTAAAAATAAACAAGTAAAATATAAAATCTGGTTCAGGTATAGAGAGTAGTGAGTTCACTGATATTATACAGTCAACTGTAGAATGAACTCTGTGGAACTGAAGTAAAATGTTAGTGTTAGAAAGTATCAAATTATAAAGTTCATGTCATTAGAGGAACAAAGTGGTGTACAACATAGCACAGTGCCAGTCATGGAAAGTTCATTGACCTTTGACCTTTAATCAAATTCAACTCACAATCAAACTTGACGTGCACCTTCAAGAGATGGACCTCTTTTATGAATCTGGCAATCCTACCTCGAAGGTATAGAAAGTTATTATGTGTACAACATAGCACAGTGCCAATCATGGAAAGTTCATTGACCTTTGACCTTTGACCTTATTCAAATTCGACTCATATTCGAACTTGACCTGTGCTTTCAAGAGATGGACCTCTGGTATGAATTTGGTGATCCCACCTCGAAGCTTTAGAAAGTTATTGTGTGTACAACACAATTGTTGACGACACCTACGACTACGACGCCTACGCCTACGACGCCTACGCCTACGCCGGAAATAGTGATACCTATGTCTCGCTCCGCTACGCAGGCGAGACAACAAGAAGGAGCTGCGGAAGAAGGAAACCAGAAAGCATGTCTACGTGGAGGAGGACCTGACTCTGCTGCAGAGCAGAATGGTACGCGATCTGATGGAGGATTCTGGAATCAATTCAGTTTGGTCAATAGATGGAAGAATCTTTGTGATCCAGAAGGACCGTCACAGGAAGGAGAAAAAAATAGAAAAAATGGTAATAAATTCAGCCGTCGATCTAAGGAAGCTCGGATGGTCAACCGAGGCAATTGAGAATGTGACCCGTCCTTATGGCCGTTGGTTGCGATGGCAATTACAGATCTAGAGACGGAGTTTCATTCAAACTTTGTAACTAACGTTAATTCATACCCTGTCACGTTAAAAATAATTGGTTTAAATGTGTGCGGTTTACATTCCAATTTAACCTGAGTTAGGTATTTTAACAGAAATAATTAAAGACGTAGATTTCGCATGTCAAAGTGAAACAAAAACAGATGATAGATAAAGATCTAATTCCAACAGGATTTAAACTGTTTCATAAGGTGAAATCTAATAGTAAATTTCGACATGGTGGAGTTCATGGACTCTGTCTGATAGCCAAAGAAACCTATGATGTACATGTAATTGAAAATATCAATTCAAATTATATTCTATGAGCTAAAGTGGAAATAAAAAATAATCTGAAATTCATACTTGGTTTAGTTCATATACTCCATGAAAATTCTAAATATCACGACCCAGACTTGTTTGAAGAGATAGCCTGTGCCATTGCTGATATAAAAGCTACATGTACATTTGACCTTTCGATATGTTTAATTGGAGATTTCAATGCTCGGACTGGCAACTTAGCAGACTTCATAGACGATAAAAAGTTTAGTAGAAACAATCCAGTCTATAATACAGATGATGAAGAAAATTATCGTTATGTGATACCTCAAAGATGTAACACCGATACATTGGTTAATATGAATGGAACGAATTTTATTTGAACTTTCTAAAGTTGCTGATTTATGTATAGTTTATGGACGAATAGGCGATGATATTCCTGGCAAGTGTACATTTGCGAGCTAAAGTACCATTGATTATTGTTTGATATCGAGGGAATCGTTTGAACTTGTGGACAAATTTTGAGGTCGATAATTTCGACGATACTATTTCTGATAAACATAACGCTATTCGTGTTTATTCAAATATTGAATTAAGAAACGAGGAAGATGTTACATTCAAAATTGTATGGGACAATTCACTATGTGACCAATTCAGAAAAGGTGTAGATGAAGATGCAATATGTGAATTATCTTGTAAAATTGATTCTGTATGTAGTGAAATTAGCCAAAGTTCAATGGAATGCCTATTTGATTCTATCAAAACAGTATATTTTGATGCAGCCGTGAAAGTAAATATACTGAAGAAAACAAAAAAGAATTGTGAAAGGCAAATCAAATACCTCAGGTCTCTCACAATAATGCATGGTTTGATGATAATTGTAAAAAACCTAGATCGCAGTATTTGATATTGAAAAAAAAATGCAAATCTCATCAAGGCAGTGAGGTAAAGGGTGATTTGAAAAAAGTGAAGCAATTGTATAAAAAGACATTAAGAAAAGCACAATATAAATATTCTAAGAATATTCACTAATGTTTTCGTGCTTTAAAGACAACCGATCCAAAGAAGTATTGGAATATTCTAAATCCTTCAATGAAGAAAAAAATGAGAAGTGCTCAATAGATATTGGTTTGTTTTACTGAATGATAAGCCACAGACATCTGAAAGTAGTTTTTAACTTAGTCAAAATGATATTTTCTCTGATGTTGAATAGTTCAACATTCCAATAACACAAAAAGAAGTGATACCTCATATCAAAAGAATGAAAAATAATAAATCTGCTGGAATTGATCTGATAGTTAATGAATGTTAAAAGAATAGTAGTGAATCTCTTATCAAAGTAATTACGAAATTATTTTCAGTTATATCTGAAACTGGTATTATTCCAACAGAGTGGACCATAGGCATTATCCGGCCAATCTATGAGAAAAAAGGTTCTATTGATGATCCAGATAATTACAGAGGAATCACCTTGCTGAGTTGCATTGGTAAACATCAGTAATAAATGAAAGGGTAAAAGGCTTTCTCAATGATAATAATCTTATTGGTGAAGAACAAGCTGGTTTCAGAGAGAATTACTCAACAATCAACCATGTTTTTGTTTTACACTCTGTTTTAGATCTGTATTTAACACAAAATAAAAGCATCTATTGTACATTTATAGATTACAAGAAAACTTTTGACTCCATTGATGAACATCAATATGGTATAAACTTATTCAAAATGGTATTCAAGGAAAAGTCTTTTTAGTGATATGTAATATGTACGCGAACTTAGAGTCATGTGTGATTAATAATAATGATGCTTCTGAGTTTTTCAAATGTAATATAGGTGTTAGACAGGATGAAAATTTGTGTCCCGCTCTTTGCGCTATATCTTAATGATTTTGAAATATTCATTAAAGATAAATTTAATGGTGTTGATTTGTTACCTCCAAATATGAAGGAAAGTATGTTTAATAAAGGTATAGATGTATTTTTGAAGCTTTTTTCATTATTATATGCCGATGACAGTTTGATATTGGCAAACAATGAAAACGAGTTACAATTGGCACTTAATGCAGTCAGTGACTATTGCAATATGTCGTCTCTCCAAGTTAATGCAAGCAAAACTAAAGTAGTTATTTTCTCAAAGGGTAAAGTAAGGAAATATAAGTCATTTCAATTTAATCATGTTAATGGAAGTAATTTGGAAGTAGTTGATGATTATACATATTTAGGAGTTACGTTCAATTATAACAATAATTTTAAGAAGGCTCAGATTAACCAAACCTGCAAAGCTAAAAAAGCTATGTATAGCATTTTGATAAAATCAAGAAAGCTGAGATTACCATAAGAGAGAGAGTTGTTTGAGCGACGGTGTAACGAGAGATGAAAATCCAGAAAGACCGGAGGACTTTCAGGTAGATGAATCGGTAGGTTCATCTAATGACATTACAAGTTTTACTGGAACACCTCCCAAAATTCAAAAAGTAATCAGATCTAGAAACCGAATTGTCAAAGAAAAACGAAACAGCGGAGAGTCTTACTCCAAAATTCAAAAAGGAATCAGATCTAGAAACCAAATTGTCAAAGAAAAACGAAACAGCAGAGAGTCTTACTACACTGAAAAGAATCGAAACTTTAAGGAATCAGATCTAGAAACCAAATTGTCAAAGAAAAACGAAACAGCAGAGAGTCTTACTACACTGAAAAGAATCGAAACTTTGTAGAAGGGTGAATGTATATTGAAAGGCAGAGGTGTGATTCAACATGGTACCATACAGATCTAGGTTGTGCCCGCTTCAGTGAAAATGAAAGGCTGTCCATCAGGATTACTATGATCTGAAAAGTTTGGCTTTACAGAAAGAGTGGATAGCCAGGCATGTTACATGTATCGTTGACCATACTTGTAAAGGTCGCAAAAAGCGAACCATAACATACACACTTCTACACCAGTCTTTTAAACATCAGATCGTAAAGGTGTGTCGAAAAATGTTTCTGAACACAGTCGGGATTGCAGAACGCCAAATACGGACAGTTCAGGCAAAAAGAGACAGGAGAAGTGGGGTACTTCAGAAAGAGAGACGTGGAGGATTACAGAATCCCCAACCTGAAAAGCATCAAAAATTACTTGAGCATCTGTCCAAATTTCCCCAGGTTGAATCAAACTACTGCCAGTCAGACTCAACGTGTCAGTACCTCTCTGGAAACCTTAGTAAACGTAAGATGTATCGCATGTTCCAGAAGGAGAACCCTGGATATGCTTCTTACTCCCTGTACAAGACTGTCATGAAAGAACAAAAGCTGAAAATGCATCACCCAAAGAAAGACAAATGCGGGCTTTGTGAGTCATACAGACAGTCGTCAGGACCTGAAAAAAACCAAAATGGAAAAGGAATGTTTGGACCACAGAGCTGAAATCTAAAAAATAAGGAAAATAAAAGATGAAAGAAGCATTCTCACTCTTAGAGTACTCCTTCACATGCATCGGCCATATTTGACTTACAGCAGAACATCTTAAGTCAAACAGGGGGAGCTGTATTAAAAGAGGTGCGTAGCTTGTTATAACTTCATAGTTTGAGCTTGCCAGTCACAATGGTATTTGCTACCTGTCCAATGAGTCCTTAACCAAATGTGGCGCAAGTGAGGTTTCGACATACATTCTCGACTATCTCACACTTCTTGACCAGCAAGGGATAACAACTGTTGACCTTTCTCTGATGGATGTATGGGACAAAACAAGAATTCAATTCTTGTCTCAATGTGCCACAAATTCATTACAGAGTCAAGGAGTGTTGAGAGCATCACGATTCATTACTTTGAAACCTCACATGGCCAAAGTGAGGGAGACAGTGTGCACTCTTGCATAAATAAGTGCCTCTCTAAACATCAAGAACTGTACCATCCCTCTCAACATAAATCTGTGTTAACTGAGGCACGATAGGTCCCAGGACCATATCAGGTGAATCATGTTCAGACCCAACAAATCATGGATCGGAGATCCTATGGGGAAAGTCTTGCACTTTTAAAGTGCAGGAAAACAAGTGATGGGAGGACAGTTGACAGTTAAGTTTAAAGCAAGAAAGGGTTACGAAAAACACAGGAACTCACCCTACAATCGAGTTCAAATATTCCCATCTCAAAGAGTTTGTTACCCTTGAGTAGCGAGCTAGGTGGTCACAAGATCACATTCCACCAATGCCCTGCTCTCTATACACCAGTACACCAAAGATACCTCAGGGAAGTACAATGATTTGCTAAGCCTATGTATAGGCCAATTTCCAGTGATCACGCAGCAAGAAGTTGGTGAGTATTATCGCTCACTTTCCCATGAAGAGTAACAGAATTATCTGTCTGACATTGAAATCTTCAGTCTTGTCATCTGATCCATAATATTAATGGCAGGTTATTGTACTGCAGTAAATAACAGTAAATAAGATTAGCTCAGGGAAGTACAATGATTTGCTAAGCCTATGTATAGGCCAATTTCCAGTGATCACGCAGCAAGAAGTTGGTGAGTATTATCGCTCACTTTCCCATGAAGAGTAACAGAATTATCTGTCTGACATTGAAATCTTTAGTCTTGTCATCTGATCCATAATATTAATGGCAGGTTATTGTACTGCAGTAAATAACCTTCGGCTATCAGACGACACAGTCCTTTTGGCTGAAAGCAAGAAGACGCTACAAGTCACTTGTAACGAAATTAAAAGATAAAAAGTGAACAATTTGCCCATGAAAATACACATCAAGAAGACAAACAATGTTTTTATCACAAGAAAACACTGATATACCAAAAGCGGACAGATTGCAATAGGGGGAGATGGGTTGAAATAAGTCAACAATTTTGTAATACTCGGCAGCAAATAACTGAGGACACCAAATCTGAACAGGAAATCAGAAAGAAGGATCGCCCTAGCTAAGAATCTCTTTCACACAAACTTGACAAACTTCTTACCAACCGGACATTAAGTTAGCAGTTACTCTCAATAAACTAAACCCTACATCAGGCTGGGCTTTTTGGCTATGCTCATACTCTGGGGGGGGGGGGGCGGGGGGGGGGGGGGGGATGGGGGGGGTGGAATTCCCGCCCCCCCACCCCCCCCCCCCCCCGAGATCTCGACGCACGCACGTTACCCATCACGTAATACAAGACTGTATAGTTAATGTACCACGAATTAATTTCATATCAATTAATTATGCTAATTTATGCGTAAAATCATAAGTAAGCTGTAAATCACTAATTAAAGCTCCAACACTGCTAATTTTTGTGTCTGGACACTCATTTTAGCATTCTTAACAAGTTTACTTGAAAAAAATCCAGAATCAAAATTGATTTCCTATGTATTTCTTTGTTTTTTCAACCTTTTGTTTTCTATTGTTTTTTTGATGAAATTTGTCGGGGACACTTTTGCGGTCATATACAGCACAAAATTAATTAATTTCAACCAATAAAAGTAAAAATAATCATACATTTATGAATTTTGGCTGAAAACACAATTTGTATTGGAAATGTACACAAAATCACGTTTTTGAGCGATTTTTGGGGTGACATGCAAGTACAAAATGTTACGTAACTTGGGAACCACGTACCCGAACGTCGCAAATTTGGTCTCAAAAGATGCGCGACATTCGAGAGAATAAAGTCATGAAACACCGTGGCAACTGCTTCGCGCGTCGCAGACATTTCGCGCGAAACGTCTGGGGGGATTCCGCCCCCCCAGCCTTTTCAGGGTTAACAGATGCTATGTTTGGTCCATCTTGATGTATGGCAGTGAGACATGGACGTCAAATTCAAGTATGGAAAAGAAAATAGAGGCCTTCGAAATGTGGACCTATCGTAGAATGGGCCGTATATCATGGAAAGAGAGGAAAACAAACGATGAGGTCCTGAAACTCATGAATCTTACATGGAAAGAATTGTTAATATCAGTAAAGAAATGCAAACTGTCATATTATGGCCGTACCCAAAGACATGAATCTTTGCAAAAGAAAATCATGGAGGGTAAAATTGTAGTTAGGAGAGGAAGAGGTCGAAAACAAAAAGTTGGCTTGGAAATATTGAGGAGATGACAGGCAGGAAGATAAATGAAAGTTGTGAGATTGCACTGAACAGGGAAAGATGGAAAACCATGACATCCAACCTCTGGAACAGCAGTAAGGTATTGTACTGCCCTGTGAAAGTTGGACGTCACTTCCCCAAGGGTTTGATGCCCACCATCAGCGTAGAATTATATGCATTCTATTTGTAATTGACAAAGATTTGTTCCCCTTTCCATTTTCAGCAAGAAGATGAAGTTGAGGCAGTGGGATTTGATTTAGGTAATTATTCAGTGAGATCCAAAATGTTTCTTCCACTCTAAGATGAACTGTTCACGTTGACGCTTTTAGAATTTTCTAGAAAGAAAAGATTATGCAAAATCCCTCTCCAATTCACAGATATAAATTTCTAGGGGACCCGAGTATCTTTTGTAACATCTTTATAACATACTTAATTTGAAATAAAGATGATTTACATATTTAAGACTGTTTATTTTATGATAGAAGTAGGGAAACTTTAAACACATTCTTCTCGAAATCTTGTAAGTGCGCAGAATCAAACATTCGCCGGTACGTGAAATCACCGACCGACATTATATGCTATCAATGTCTTTACTGTAGTGTCAAAATGAAGGAGACAAAAAAAATCAATTCAAAATGATCATTTAGTGCTTTGAAATATGAAAACCTATAGGTGACTGAAATACCATACACATTTTTCTCTATATCTGGTTTTGGAGTTTATAATGGAGATAATCACGCACGGATATTTTGATTGTGACAGCATAATTTTCTGAACATTTGTAATCTTGGCTGTTTATATGCCCACTTAAACATCACTTATTGCCAATAAATGAAAGTTGTACTTCTTTTTTTTTATTGAGCATTCAAAATTTTGAACACTACTTGTAATACTTGCTTGCACATCTGATAAAAGTACTGTATTGCATGAAACATTGCAAATTTCATTCACATACAGGTGACTCCCATTATAACGAAGTCCTCGGAACTGGCAATTTCCTTTCATTGTATTGAAATTTTGTTATAACCAAACAGTGAAAGCATATAACGATGTTAGATAATTATTTTGGTAGCTGAATTCTGGGAGGGCTGTATTGCATGAAACATTGCAAATTTCATTCACATACAGGTGACTCCCATTATAACGAAGTCCTCGGAACTGGCAATTTCCTTTCGTTGTATTGAAATTTTGTTATAACCAAACAGTGAAAGCATATAACGATGTTAGATAATTATTTTGGT
>JZLH01S0142803.1:26012-32024 GCA_001188425.1 Eucidaris tribuloides | reverse complement strand
CTACTACTGCTTACTACCACTTCTACTATTACTACTACTATTACTACTACTACTACTACTACTACTACTTGTAGTAGTACTACTACACCACCATTACCACAGTACTACCATACTAACTTGACCACAAATATACTACAATTACTACGACTATCTGTACTACTACTACTACCACTACTACTACTACTACTACTACTACTACTACTACTACTGTACTACTACTACTACTACTACTACTACTACTGTACTACTACTACTACTACTACTACTACTAGTGCTACTACTACTTCTATTACTACTAATAGTGCTACTAATACTTTTATTTTTACTACTACACTTCCGCATCTAGTAGCATTACCATGATTACACTACTACTGCTGCTGCCATTATTACTTCTACTTCTAAGCTATACTACCACTACTACTACTACTACTACTACTACTACTACTACTACTACTACTACTACTACTACTACATGTACTACTACTACTACTACCACTACTACTACTACTACCACCACATAGTACTACTACTACTACTACTACTACTACTACTACTACTACTACTACTACTACCACCATTACCACCACCACCACCATCACATCATCCAAGTTGCTCAATCTAAATTTAAGCATGTGAAGTTTAAGTTCTGCTATATATTTGTATTTAGTCTGGAACATTGTTGTATGCGTATGTTGCCTGTATTTTTCGCTCATAAGCTTACTGCTGACGAAGCCACTGCCAAGTAATAGCTACTAGATTGATTAAATGACTCAAGTAGTGCAATTACTGCATTAGTAATTAACAGAAATTGAATTAAGTTTGACGTTTATATGTTGATATTGAACTTGAGTCAATATTGGCTTAACGTCCAAGTGCGTTCCCGTGCTGCACGCTTGCCGTAAACAGAGGAGTGGCGTGTGCGTGTCCATAGTAGCTCCTTTTTAGCATTATTATTGCTTAAGATATTTCATTCTAGATTAGAAAGTACTTCGTTTACACAGCCTTATCAAATCAAATTTAAAAAAATAAATAATAATAAGCCCCTCAGTATTATCTAGACAAATCATGTTTCTCACTACTGAAATCCAATACTAACTTTGGTAAGTCATAAGAATGGATACATCTATGACGTTTATTTATTTATTTATTTATTTATTTATTTATTTATTTATTTATTTATTTATTTATTTATTTATTCATTCATTTATTCATTTATTTTATTTTATTTATTTATTATCATTCATTTTGATTTTATCTAAGCAGATTGCCTTTTCAGTTAAGAAACTGTTCTTCCAACGGGGTCCTGCATACAATAAAATCAAACCAGATTGAATAATTACAAATACAACGTAATAATACAAAATAGTAGTTACCAAAAAGGAAAAAAAGATAGTAAAAAAAGCACACACATCGAAAATAGTAAAACAAGAAGAAACGAGATACATGATAAATAATCGAGTTAGAAATTATGTGCTGCAGTGAAAAATGTGGCAGGGTTGCAAAAAGCAAACTCAAATGTTAAAATAAATGTTTAATGTTTACATTTCCTTTTAAATGAAATAAGGGAGGTGGATGTCCTGACATAATCTTCTTCGTGAAACGGGAAATGCCGGATTTATAACAATAACATCAATATCTTTCCCTAGTCCTTCAAATGTCATAATCGCATGGGGAAAGCGAACTATATGGAAAGCAGATCAATCGATGACTATAGAGGAGTCCAAAATATTTCCTTAAATATGAAGCACGATTAAAAGCAGCAAAGTCCAGTTGTAAATCCGTTTTTCCCACGCGAACCTGTTATACCTCATCATATTTGAAGCCACCATCTTTGGTTTCTTCGTGCAAATTCTATTCTCACGCATGTCCACCATGGTTCCTCCATGTAGCTCCATAGTTCCTTCGTGCAAATTCTTTTCTCACTCACATCCACCACCCAAGTATTTTTTTGGTCATTAACTTGCCGCTGATCTCTCATCTCCATTTCATAAAATCCCGGCCGTCAATTTGTTTTCACTTCCACGCCATTTTTTTTCTTCCTCCTTCCTCCACGCTCATTCACTCCTCTCACCGAGCCGCTCTTATCTCTTCTTTCGCGACTCTCGATTTGATCTTCTCACACTTTCTTCGTGTGAGTGATGAGTTCAATCGCGATAAATGCAACAAGTTTTTAGAAGGGAACGGTTATATTTTGTCAACTTTTTTTGGTCACGATATTGCGAAGGAGGCAGCCCTTGATTACCCCTTCACCCAGTCTCATCTATCAACAGTCGTTTTTCCTCGCTGTGAGTTTTTTCTTACTTGCTTTGAACGATTGGAAGAGATCCTCGATAACTCGCAATTTTACGGTGATGACGATGATGATTACGAAACTGACACTTATAGTTTTTATGATAAAATCTTCAAATTATATACTCACTATAGTAGTGGCAGTGGTAGAAGTAGGAGTAGTAGTAGTAGTAGTAGTAGTAGTAGTAGTAGTAGTGCAGTAGTAGTAGTAGTAGTAGTGGCAGTGGTAGAAGTAGTAGTAATAGTGCAGTAGTAGTAGTAGTAGTAGTGGCAGTGGTAGAAGTAGTAGTAGTAGTAGTAGTAGTCGTCGTCGTCGTCGTCGTCGTAATAGTAGTAGTAGTAGTAGTAGTAGTAGTAGTAGTGGAGTAGTAGTAGCAGTGGCAGTGGCAGAAGTAGGAGTAGTAGTAGTAGTAGTAGTAGTAGTAGTAGTAGTAGTAGTAGTAGTAGTAGTAGTAGTAGTGCAGTAGTAGTAGTAGTAGTGGCAGTGGTAGAAGTAGTAGTAGTAGTCGTCGTCGTCGTCGTCGTCGTAGTAGTAGTAGTAGTAGTAGTAGTAGTAGTAGTAGTGGAGTAGTAGAATCAGTGGTAGTAGAAGTGATAGAGTAGTAGTAGTAGTAGTAGTAGTAGTAGTGGAGTAGTAGAATCAGTGGTAGTAGAAGTGATGGTTGTACAAGAAGAAAGGAAGAAGAAGAAGATGAAGAAGATGATGATGACGATGATCATGAAAATGATGATCATGACGACAACGATGATTTTTTATAGTCTGTTTAATATGAATCTTACCATATCCGTAGTCCTTTGGTCTCCCTCAAAGAGTGTTTACATACAAATTACAGTTTCAATCGAAACTAGTGCTAATATCACGATTCCATCTCCCACTAAGTGAATTTATTCACCTTTTTTTTATTTTGCAATGGAAATATTAGTACTTGACATATAGTTGCACTATGTAAATTAACATCAATATTTTGGTAAAACATAATTAGAATAAGTTTTTGTAACCACATGTTGGATAAATAGACGACCGAACCTTTCTAAATAGTCATATCAAATAATCAGTTTCGGTGTTGACTTCTTTTAAGATGTGCTTTCTTGCCTATACTCATAAACTCATAAATCACAAGCCATAAGAGGTTTGAAAAAACAATACGAAATACACGAGTCAGGTGATAACAGGTATTCGGATGCAAAACGCAGAATTCTGCGCTTATATTCTCCCGTTGAAATATCAGTTGACACTCGAGAACGGAGTCAAATTCGCAGCGAGCTGAAGCACCGATAATCGCTGCTGGCGGTCGGCCGAGCCCTTCCCGACGGCGGGCGGGCGCAACCCCACCGCTCCTACCTGCTCCGTTTACGGCGAAGGTTATCTCGGCTCTGATGACCCCTGTGACCTATCGAACTGGGAACGGCTACATCTACCTCGTCGCCTTCGCTTGATTCATGACTTCGATACTGACGAAGTATAGAATTGTGATAACAAGGATACATTGCATATCTTCAAACTAAAACAGGGTTATCGTTAACCGTAAATATCAGTGAGTGTGAAATATATCAAACTATTGACACTGATTTTTAAAAGAATGTATAAAACAGGGACGAGTGAATTACGATAACATTAGACGATGAGATAACTTATGCTGTTTTTTTTTTACTTCTATTCGTTCGATGTTTGAAAGTAGAAGTTGGATAAGATGGATATACATTTATGTTGGAACCAAACTAGGTTTATCGACCGAAAATAGTTGTTTAAATGAAATACATCAAACTGATATCATCCTTATGATTAACAATGAGCGGTGTAAACTTGCAATAAAATGATTACAAATGATACCACTTATAATTTCACAGAAAAGAATATATTGAGTTTTTCATTATGTTCCCTACTTAAGTTAATATAAGTCTTTCGAAACAAAAGCGCCACAATGCATGACTGTTCTTATTTTTATTTTATTTGTTTGTGGGTTTTTTTTTGTGTGACAATATCAAATGGAATATAAAATAGACAGACAGATAGATAGATAGATAGATAGATAGATAGATAGATAGATAGATAGATAGATGGGTGGGTAGGTAGGTAGATGGATTATTTATGTAATGGGAAGTGCCTTATATTATCTGAAAGTTATGTTATACTTAAATACTAATTGTCAGATATCATAAAGTGCACCCCCGCACAAAAAAAGATAAAAAGGGTTGTTTTGACTCATTTCAAAGGCAGATGAAAATAGATTAGATAAGATAATGCTCTTATTATTTTTGTAATAGAGTAGAAATGATTATTAGTATACGTGATGGGAAAAATGCCAAAATAAGGTAATTTAGAAACTAACTTAGCTGTGAAACTTATACCATCAAATAATTCAGGTCACGGCTGAAACGAGCCTCTTGTTTCAAAGAAAGGAGATCAATATTACTTTTTCTTTACTTCGTTTTACTAGAAGCTATATCAAAAAATGGCGCTGTTAATAGCTTTCAGACCACGTAAGGTGAGACAGCCATTTTGAAACTGCCATTAAGAACTCAATTGTCCTGTCCGCATAATGCATTCTACCAATTGGTTTTAATAGTGAGAAAATAAGCCGTTTGCCTCCCTATCGTGTCTGCAAATAGCAGTTGAAATTAGTTTCGTAGCCATTTATTATGACCGCAATTGCTTCGCGCTGCAAATGAAAAATGTCACTGTTTTTTTTTCCTGTCTTTCTTTCTTTGTGTTGTTGATATATTTTTATTTTTATCGCGCGCGCCAAAAAGTACAATTTTAATGTCACGCCCAACCGATTGAACTATTAGGAGGTTAATGAGAAAACGAACTGCCCGTATAGCCACCATGGGACGGGGTTGAATGTATCAAACACGATTTGGAAGTGGTATCCAGCAGGTGTGCCAGATGACATTAAGTGATATCATCAATCCAACATCACACTATCGATAAAAAAACTCATACTTTTTTATGTCCCGAAATTACTGAATTATTTACCACCTTCATTTCCGCTTACATTTGTTGATGTCCTCCTTTGCTGAGTTTTCTTTTTCCCCGGTGAATCATCCGGATTATTAAACAATGATGCACTTTAGAGAGAAAAAATCCACATTTCTGAGGAATGGTATATAATGTCAGGAGTATATTTTACACGACGATGTGGGATGATAAATGGTTTGACCTTCAATACCAAAGTAGAAGAAAATCGCATGAGGAATTCGTAGTTTGTTATACTTCAAATCTATATCGAATAAACGTAGCATGTCGTACGCATATCTCGGTAAACTACTTTCCTCTTAAGATATTATGGCCATACTCGCGCCGATATTAGTAGTACGTGACCAATTCTGTTTTGCATTTAACTTTTAGGATGTGTATAGGTCTTGCGATTATGATCTGCACCAAGATGGAATGAATGTGCTATCCAACGAGAATGAGAATCTTTATTGCGAAATTATTAAAAATGCATTTTTGTTTAAATCCTAACATTAAAATGAAATTTCCTGGAATGTTTTCGCTATAAAAATAAGCAAAGTCCAGGGACGCAAAAGTAAATATTTATGAATAGTAAAGTAAACATGAGTTTAGAAAAAAAAGGAAATATTTCCAACTTTCGGTTGTATATTGTCTGTGTGTCTCGATTTGTTTCACTGCGTTTTCTGTTATTGTGTCATACTTCCGTATGTCCAGTATGATCCAAATACAGATATAAGGGCATTTGGTACAGTTAACGGAATAACGGG
>JZLH01S0142803.1:18512-21012 GCA_001188425.1 Eucidaris tribuloides | reverse complement strand
ACTATTTGAAATTTCCTGCAGTTGTTAAATGTTTCTTTCTCAGAAATGCGCGTAAGCTGTATTTGAGGAAAGAGAAACACACGCTCAATTGCAAATGCACCTTAAAAGAAATCCACGATACTTTGTCGCCATTTAGCCATGGAAGAGAGAACAGAAAAGAGGAAACATTTGAAATTTAATATACCCTATAAACAGTGAGGGGTTCTGCATTTCAGCGGTAACTGAGTGTTTGTTCTATCAGAGGCCCTGACATGTTTTATTCATTACTATTATGCGTCGTCGCGGAAAAGGGAAGCACCTAACGGTGCAAATTTCGCATGGTAAAAAAAGCGCGGGAAGTCTTTTTGCCGCATTTCCAATGCAACAGACGACAAAATCAATTCCGTGTAAAACATTGTATCAACAGAAAGGTTGGCCTATTTTTCTCTAAGTGCCCGGTTCTTAAATGTTGTTACATCCAATATCAAACCGAAATTCGATTATTATGATGACGATTGCACGGTAATTTTGAATTAGTGTTGAATCTTAAATAAATTACGTTGATTTTCAATGCTAATTTTACAAATTTCACCTTCTCCGTACGCGGCATTAGCTACAGATGTTTTTACTTCGTATGAAAAAAAAATCGATCGTGCTTTGCACAAAATGAGACTAGTTCCCCACTAGGGATTTTCCTCTCAGTGTAGAGAATTTGATATTAACACATAGATTCTTTTTGTCGTACTGTCTTTAAGAAAAAGTGAGTGAAATGTCCACTATCTGAAGAGTGAATTATAAAAAAAGAGTGTATTTAGAGTGAATTTGGAGTGAGCATGTGTGTTTCACTCATGTTGGAGTGACCTTAGGAATCTCCCAGGATCCCTGAGTGACACTCCAAAATCGGTAAAAAAAACCTGGCATGTTCACTCCAAATTCACTCTTAGTTCATTTTCAATTCATTCTTTTCTACAATTTACTCCTTAAAGAATAAACACATTCGCTATTTTTCAGAGAGTATAATGGCGTAATCATAAGTCGAATACAAACAGAGTACAACTTCTTTTTGATTGCATGAAAATGACGCATTTGGATAAATTCACAAACACATCCCAATGTATAAAAAAAATAATTAGATGGATTTATAAATACATCCTAAAACTGGAGATTGAACAATGTTACTTTATGTCATTTAATTATTCAACAACATGAGTGTTTACAAATATACAAGCGTTCTCGTAATAACGTTATGAGCGGGTCATGTTCTCAATTTAAGCAATAAAAATGACAGTTTACTGAGAAAGAATTTATAGGGAAATATGTGTGTAATCTTAACATATTTTTTCGTGACCGGAAACTTAAATACATTATGATCTTTTTAATTAAAGATTCCGAACTGTTAATTCTTCGCAACAATTTAAGAAATTATAATCTGATTAATCCAATTCGAATGTTCCAATTCTTTCTGTTTTTACCAAGAGGGTCAGCTGTGTTGAATCGTCCACAGAAATGCAATACATGAGTATAAGCTAGTCTCCTGAAATATTGTGGTAGATCGGTTTACCACGTTGGTGGGTTAAGTTTATCATTATATAGATTTTTAATTGTGTTTGTGTATAAATTTAATTATTATATATAAGTATATTGAGATGAATATTTGGTGCTTGTAAATTTATTGCCCCATAGGGGTTCTGGTAGCCATAGTAATATAATTTCTTTTTTAGTTTTTGCCAATTTGTACCATTTTTTTTCCTTTCTTACTATTTTGAGGTATATGTGACGAGCATAGAATCTGACCTGACTTCATATTTTCACATATGATATAAGAAATGTAATTACTTGAATGGTGAAATATTAAAAAATATGATTTTCACGGACCAAACTTCACGCTTATTTCGCAAAGTCTGTCGTCAGGTGTATATATACATTTTTACATATGTACAATATATGGGAAGTATATGCATGTGTGTTTGTGTTTGTGTGTGTATTGTTTGCATAGTACGGTATGTATGTGTCGTCTGTGTGTGTCTGTATGTGCCTATGTGTGTTTCTTTGTGTGTGTACGTATGTGTCGTCTGTGTGTGTCTGTATGTGCCTATGTGTGTTTCTTTGTGTGTGTACGTGCATGCCTCTGTGTGTTTGTGTGTATGTAATTACGTATGTGCGTATGTGTGTATGTCTATCTGTCTGTGTGTGTGTGTGTGTGTGTGTGTGTGTGGAGATGTGTGTGTGTATGTGAGTATGTACGTGTGTGTATGTATGTAGGAGTGTGTATATGTGTGTATGTGTGGTGTGTGTGTGTGTGTGTGTGTGTCTGTGTGTGTGTATGTGTGTGTGTCTGTGTGGAGACGTGTGTGTGTGTGTGTATGTGAGTATGTACGTGTGTGTATGTGTGTAGGAGTGTGTATATGTGTGTATGTGTGGTGTGTGTCTGTTTGTCTGCGTGTGTGTGTCTGTGTGTGTGTGCGTGTGTGTGCGTGTGTGCGTGTGTGTGTGTATGTATGTGTGTGTGTGTGTGTGTGTG
>JZLH01S0142803.1:0-10239 GCA_001188425.1 Eucidaris tribuloides | reverse complement strand
AAAAAAAAAGGTTCTAAATGGTTCTTTAGAACCATGTTTGGTTATACAAGGAACCCTCTAGGGTTCTTTTACTAACCTTAGTGGTTCTCGATGGTATAAAGAACCCTACTATTTTGTATAGGTTTTTATACCATCAAGAACCCCAAAGGGTGTATAAAGAACCCCAAAAGGTTCCTTGTAGAACCAAAATGGTTCTAAAGAACCATTTAGAACCCTTTTTTGCTTCTTTGAAAAAC
Source organism: Eucidaris tribuloides (assembly GCA_001188425.1). NCBI lineage: Eukaryota > Metazoa > Echinodermata > Echinoidea > Cidaroida > Cidaridae > Eucidaris > Eucidaris tribuloides. Next base: position 10,003 of record JZLH01S0142803.1, on the reverse strand, counting down.
CTTAAAAGGTTCCAAATACGGGACAAGGAGAGGCTCTAATCAGCACCTTTTTTCTAAGAATGTATGCATGAACATGTATACCATCCTTCTGCACATTGTGACCTCGACTTTATATCCTTGCTTGCATTGATATGTACACTGTACAAATAAAATAGACCCTTATAAACACTTTTCTCAACACGATATAAACGCTTGAACACGTTTATCTGGTAATCATAAACACTATTTGTTATAGATTATGTGTATCACCTATGTGATATCAAAAGTTCATGTTTATTTCTGGAACACTTCATAAACACTTGAACACGTTTCATAAACACGCATAGATGTTTAGGTGTTGAAAATCATAAACTCGTCAAATGTTTCTATGAAGATCTAAACACTTAAGTGGTTAGGTGTTCATAACAATGTTTGTTGACGCGTTTATGATTTTAAACACGTAAACCTGTTTATGATTTCATAGTAAACGTGTTCATGTGTGTTCCAGAAATAAACACGAACTTTTGATATCATAAAGGTGATACACATAACTTCGAACTAAACGTGTTTATAATTTCCAGATAAACGTGTTCAAGTATTTGTAAAGTGTTATAGAAAAGTGTTTATAAAAGTATTCAGTGTTTTAACAGTGTACAAATAATTGACTACCTTTATACCGTGTATCTTTGTACTACATTTAGTTGACTGTTACATTAAACAGAAAATGATTTGTTTTACATGTACTTGATTCAATGTATCTTGTTTTGTTTTGTTTGTTTGTTTGTTTGTTTGTTTTTTTTTGTGTGTGTTTTTAGTTACTTATGACAGATTTCAACATTCATGTTGGGGGAGGTCGAAACAATGTTTCTGACAGCTAAAATAGCCTAACTAAATTGTCAACAATCATCACGCGTTAGTTTTAAGGGGCTTGTTTTTGTTTATATTCGATTATTTTCCGGTCAAGCATACGACTTTTGTTCTTTTTGTTTTCTTTCTTTTCTTTTCTTTTTTTTTGTTATGGAAGCAATGCTATAAACTTGTCCCTTTTCCTGTGCTACTGATTTATAAATTATTCATAAAGTTCATTGCATCAATTTCACAATTTAATGGCCAGCATCGTGATTAGATTTTTGTATGAATTGTTATCGAGAATGTAGGGTAAAATGACCTCGGTGATATGCCTTACTCGAGGCCAATGGTAGTAAATTCATGTTTTACCCACGTATCGCGATCATGTTCCATTGTACATCGATAAAAGACGCTTACATTAAACTTCAATTATAACATTTCCAAATATTATAGTCTTTATGTCAGCATTTCCCAAACTAACGGACAGTTTTACTATATGACCTACATCTCATTCCATTGCTTTCGCAGTCTGCGGTTCAAAATTGCGGTCTTGCCTTGTATCTGCGCCCAGCCTTTCGTCCAATCACATCGAGTTTTCCTTTCCCCGAGAGACTTTCAAAATGGCCCCGACAGCTCCACCTGACATTTCCAGGGATAAATGTAAGGAAAATGATTGAAAAATCTCATTATTACCATCGTTAATATTGATAATGCATATGGATTATGGATAACGTAATATAATAACATTCATTTCGAATGTAAATGGGAATTGAGTGAGAAAAGGAGTTTGTCTGGCTTGTTAAATGAATATTTGAATCGATGGTTTTTGTGCGAGCAGACATCCTTAGTATATTCAGATTCGTTGCAATGGATTATCTATGCAGTGCCACACCGGGGAAATGTTACCTTGATAATTGCACTCATTTATGTATGTATTAATATTTGATTGAATAGATGTGTAGGACCATTATTTCTTCCCTGTAACGCCATTGAAATTTTAATTCCGAAAAGTGCCTCATGGACTATACTCTCGGTGAAGGATTATTTTTTTTTGGCAGTAAGGTTCCAGAAAAACAGGAAAACTGTATGAAGTAGACTGGATTTTAAACAATAGCGCAAGACCTGAATTATGTTAACTGGTCACGGACGCATATCAAGATTGCACTGATTGAATAGTGTGTTTTATTTAATTAAAATGATTAATAAATAAAACCCAGAATTGAATATCATGCCAGCATCCTAGGTAAATGAAAATCACAGTCGCAGTTGTTGCGTATTAATTTCGTAACAGGATGAGAATATACATCAATTATTGGATATACGCATTTCTAGATGGATTTACCAAGTAGCACAATTCACTTTTAAATAGAAATTAACTTCTTTTGACGTAGAACTAAATCAGGTTGAGTAATGGTTTGTATGTAGGCCAAATATCACAAACTACTGTTTCTAATGAAATTGCTTTTTTTGCCGGGGATTTTGGAGTGAGGAATCGGCCTTGTTTTGGATTTTCTGTAACGATGCCTTTCGAATACATGTATGTAAAGAAACCGTTAGCTGCGGTACTTTCTTTTCATTTGCCACAAAAAACTGATACTTTTGTATTGAATATGTTGATATGATATTAAATTTTCTAGTGATTTGCAAAGAGATAAACAATCTGAAAATAAAATAATTTTGTATGCTTTGTTTTGTATTTTTGTTGCTTTGTGTGTGTGTTTCGGGGTCGGCTGTTTGTTTAACCAAATGGTATTTGGTTGCTTGCTTGTACTTGCTTGCTTGCTTTTTTGGAATGTTTGATTGGTTGGTTGATTGGTTGATTGATTGATTGATTGATTGATTGATTGATTGATTGATTGATTGATTGATTGATTCATTCATTGATTGATTGATTGATTCATTCATTCATTCATTCATTCATTCACTTCATTCATTCATTCATTCATTCATTGATACATCCATTTTATTGATTCCTCCATCCATTCATTCATTCATTCATTTCATTCATCCATTTCATTCATTCATTCATTATACGGCATATACACAAACATAGTGTGACATTTTACTTTAGAAATATCTATTTCTGCACTCATAATCCTATACGTGTGAGTATTATAAATGTTTATATCAGACTATGGTTAAATCACAGGGTATCGTCGATTATAATTTACAATTAGATGCGATTTTCTGCAGGTTCCGACATCAAGGTTGTCGACATTTATGAATTAATGTGATGTCAAATTTTCTTCGAATGAAGTTCATAAAAGAATTCTATTTCGTACAATGCATGCGTAAATTGCGTATCAGCATGATTTATAAACCCATTATTTTAAGTTATTTTCCAATAAATAAATAACAAAGGAACACGGTGTTAAAACTTTTTCAAAAGGTGCCGAAGATAAAAACGAAAATACAATGCATTCTGATCGGCGTTTTGTTACTGGAGGAAAATATATTACTATAATATTAGTTTGAAAGCTATCGATTAATTAAGCTGTTGGGCAGATAAAGGAGAATCAAACTTCGACTGCACCTGTTGGTCATGACATACCGTGTTGTCACGTGAAATGAGTGATAGGAATCATTTCGCTGACACAAACTTACCCGCTCTCTGATCCGTTGGCACATACCCCCCAATATAGTTCTATAGATCTTTGGTAGCAGCGAACCTATTTTACAGAGCTCGTTGTCCGAAGTTTTTGTTCATCAATCATCGTAGTACCATCCAAGACCACCGCGTGGTGTAAGTAGAAATAGGTAATAATTTATTGAAAGGTGACTTATCGAAACTATAACTGAAGTTTGAGTGGGTTATTCATTTATTAAGTAAATTCTAGGACATTCCTCATATAACAATATGTTAGATTATTACTCTTTTATTATATCAGCAAAACAAAATGACATTTGAGAAAATAACCTTGTGTGATACTTCAATTAAAGCCCAAGTTTAGTTTTGGGGATTTTTTGTTATTTGAAAGCTTTATGCCCCAAAGTCATAACCCTACAATAATAGATTCTGAATGTCTTTAGTTTTTTTTTTATTAGTTAATGAAAAATCTCGGGGGGACCCCCGAGATTTTCGACTATATTTTATATCATAGCATCCAAAGGGTTAAAAAGGCTTTAAGGTTGCATGTGTTATACCTTATCTGAAAGAGCAGACTCTGCTCTTTTAGATGAGGTATAACTCATATAACTTTTTTTTGTCTTTAGTTTTTTTTAAGTAATTAATGAAAATCTCGGGGACCCAGATTTTCGGCTATATTTTACATTATAACATCCAAAGAGTTAAAAAGGTTATATGAGCTATACCTCATCTGAAAGAGCAGAGTCTGCTCTTTCAGATGAGGTATAACACATGCAACCTTAAAGCCTTTTTAACCCTTTGGATGCTATAATATAAATATAGTCGAAAATCTCGGGGTCCCCCCCCCCCCCGAGATTTTTCTTAACTAATAAAAAAAACTCAAGACATTCAGAATCTATTATTGCAGGGTTATGACTTTGGGGTATAAAGCTTTCAAATAAAAAAAAATCCCCAAAACTAAACTTGGGCTTTAATTCAGAAAAAATGAAGTTAGACATGCACGATATTGAAAAGAGTATTGTGAACTAAGTTTTTGAAAAAAAAGTACATCCTTTAATCATAAAGTGAGAATTTCCAGCAGTTCCTGTAATATTCTTCTCAATATCCATAAACTATAACTACAATAGCATTGTGCATTTTCACACTGAGATGACAGGTTAAATTTCTAGAATAATATAAAATGTCACTAGGTGTTTAGCCTTTTCTTTATTTTAAATCAAACAAAAAGTGAGTAAAATTGAATTCTCGATCCATATATACAAACACGATTTGAGTATGAAATGGTCATATATTTCTTTTATAAGTTACCCTGATTATATCTGAGTACGTACACAGATGGACATAATTGAATAATTTATATTCTACCTATATATGCAGTGATATGCCTCATGAAAATTATATCCTATCCATCTGGTCTTAGTGTTCATTAAAACGAGAAAATGACAGCGTAATGAATATAATGTAGTGGCCTACCGCTATCTGTTTATATATAATAAAACTCATGTTGTATATCATCAACAAAAACGCAGTATCTAATCATATCAAATTTCCGAGTCGAAGTGAAAAGGGGATAATGCATAATGACAGCAAATTGTGGCTATATTCACGCGAAGTTGTTTTGAATTTCTAAATATTATGATCGACATTTAATATTTTCAGAGCAATGTGCAGTCGCCATCCCATGTGTGTGTAAAAACATGTCACTTTGTATTTACTGTTTAGCCAGCGAACCGTGCTCTGTAAAACGAGTAATCGAGCTGACTGCGACGCATTAGTTGTCATGTTAACCCGGTGGCGCGGAACCGAAGAGCAAGATGATCCCACCCTAACCACTCCAACCCCGACCCCTTACCTGATTCACCCTCCCCCCCCCCCCCACACACACACACACAATCGCACAGATACCATGGAGGTAGAAACATCCATGGAGTTACAATCGCACAGACACATACCCACAACTTAAGTCTTTTCCGTTTTCGGAACGAGGCATCACTTATTTCTCCATAACTGTGAATTAAGGGTAGTCCTACATCAAATTAAAGATGAGTATCCTCATCTATGTATTTCTTTAGTTCAAGAACAGATCTAAACCTGGATTACTGTACATTGCAAAAACAGTGATGTTAAAATTACACCAGTCGGTGTTGTGAGAAGACCGCACGAAGCATTTTACACCATTGTTAGATTCATGGTGTTAGTTCAACCCCCATTGGTGTTATAGTACATTCAACAATATTTGCCAAAAGAACGACACGATAAAAGCTTGAAGAAAAATAAAACAAAACAAAAAACACATAACATTTTAATGAACGAAACATGTTTCGAAGTGACTCACTTCATCTTCCGTCTGAAAATAATACATGTATAAATACCAACAATTCTGTATTATTTTCAGACTGAAGATGAAGTGAGTCACTTCGAAACATGTTTCGTTCATTGAAATGTTATGTGTCTTTTGTTATATTTTTCTTCAACAATATTTGGTGTTACATGTATATTCAAACTCCATGGTGTATTTTTAACACCTGCGGGTGTGGTCCTGTCATAATACCGACTGGTGTTGTTTTTGACACCGTAGTTTTTACAGTGTATCTTTCGTTGTGCTCTAGAAGCCCCCCAGCTATGGCCCACGTCATGTTCTCGAAACAGAACAGGTCTATCAAGCATCTTCTTCGCTATGATATTGCCATTTTTGTACAGGTATATTCAGCACGTAATTGGTGTATAATTCCATAATATACCAATGTCATACCACAAGGATTAACAAACACCGACCCTGAAGAATAGAACGAGCCCTCTATCCGTATAAAATCGGAGTCGTTCTTTGAAAATTGATTCTGAATTCATTCTCTACGATGGACGAGTATACAAATCACAGCGTGACGGTAAAGGAGTATCAACTGAATGTGGAAGATATGGAGATTCTATGGATAAATTGGCCAGGTATTTGATAACTTGCCAATATGTGTGAAGTTCAAGTACATTTAAGCAACAGTTGCTTCGGCAAATACATATAGCTTATAGTTGTTTGTTACAAGTTCGGATCCTGCATGGTCGTGATGAACATGATGAAGTAACGCGTATGAATTTAAACGGAACTCCTTTTTTCTGGGCATTGCCTGAGCAATAAGTGATTTAACCCTGTCACTACCACTCGACCACAAAACTTCGGATATTGTGCATGTGATCATTTAAGTGTGACGCTGATAAGGGGCCACTCCCGAGGGCCGCTCGGAAGTTTATAGGGGCACGTGCCCTAACCCTAAACACGCCGCTGCAATACTCCTTACCTAATTCTACAGTCTTCTTTGCAAAATCAGCATCACGATAAGAACCGACTCACCAATTGTTCCGCAGTGTATTGACACTACACTTTTTAAATTACAAAGAATGCAAGCAATGTATATGATTATGACGTCATAAGCAGCTCAGCAATCTGATTGGGAATAGTATAACTTGATCACATCGGAATATAAACAGTCTTGATGTGGTTCAAGACAAACAATAAGCCTATTTTGGAATCGGTCGAACATTCAAATTGAATTTATCCTGAGATATTCAACACACAAAACGTACACCATTCTGACTATTCGAACTCTTTACACTTCGATGTCAGATATCAACGCCTGCGAATCCTCGATAAAAGCGCGGTCCATAAAAGTAGACATTGCCCCCAAAAAGGAGCATTAAAGGTTTATTAATTTTACGATGATAGCATCTTATAGGCGGCATCGACTTCGAGTTAATTTTACGATTATATAGGGGTGGAATGATCACCGCTTCATGGCCTGTACTTGTTAATGATTATACCCGCCAAAAGAAATATAAACCTACAGTGCAAGATAAACATCGTATTTTCCGCGTCATCATAGACGAGTCGATATCGTAACAAATTGCCCACTTTTCTTAGCCAACTTCGTCCCGCTAACGCCGACCCGTTAATTGAGAGATATGGTGTTACAAAATAATGTTCCTCGCCAGAGATATATGACCGATCATTAGGTACTCCCTGGATGTTTATCGTAGCCGAAATCAAGACATCACCGGGAGATAAACAATCGCTCTTCACCATTAATATCAATTTGTAAACGTTTCATGCGGGCTCTATGCTCGAGATGGGTGAACTTGGGACCATAACTCACCCGCCGATATGCGGGGAGCTAGCGCGGTACCTCCATTTCAGCTCGAGCCTGTTTGTTGATTTTCCCCCTAGCGAGTCTCCGCAACTGTTGCCGTATATACGCGGGGACACGTCGGAGAGGGCACATTATTACAATAGATCAATTTAAGTGGGGGAGATTTGATGAAAAGCATGTATATAAAGGTGAGCGGATCATCATCTTCGTAAATGGAAACAATAAAAGCCCCCAAACGTCATACCGGGTTCAAGTTCCCCCCGACTCTCGATGCAACTTCTTGTGCGACGATCATAACTCATCCACGTTTGTACACCCTCTGATCATCCCGGGTCACTTATCAAGATGTGGGACCGGATGTTGCTGAATAAAGACACACCTTTTAGTTTTACTGATCGAATAAATACACGTGATTTATTCTTGAATGCGGTTAACTTAATGTCAGGCAGTTTAGGACTGATTGGGAAATCTGCGACCACCAAATAGCTGTGCTATTGGCTTTATCGGTCGGTGTAATAATAGTGTTATCACAGGTGAGATAGCACGTTTGCGGGTCCTTACCAAGAAAATTTTCCGTGGAAATTCAGACGATTTGCGATAACCCAAATATGACATTTTGTAATCAATCGTATTATTTCGAAACTATTTTGCATAGGAGGAGAGTGTGACGTCAGGCCATGTCAATTAACGTCCCAAAATAATGTATAAATGCGAAATGAATATTTTTAAAGCTTCACCGATGACAAAGTGTCATAGGTCGGTCGTTGGCGGCGCTGTGTACCCACTTCGGGAAATAAACTTCGCTGAGACGTGAATACAATCATTTACATAGCCGTTTTTTGTAATAGCCAGGATCTTTGAGACTGTGTATTTCTTTTACTGAATTCTTCATTAGCTGCTTTTTAATATCACATGTTTGAATAAACACGTCGTTTGATAATGAAGATGCGATCGAAGAATATTACCAAATGTAATTGGTATGAAAATCATGGTTGCAGGCGTATACTTGGACCTCTTAATATACTGTAATTATGTAAACGTTGGCTTCCGGAATGCAAATTGAAGTGCACCATTGTGCTGTCGAAAGAACATGTAAGTTTTTTGCGGAATATAATTGAAAAAAAGTCTTGAGTAAATAATATCCCGTCCATTCTGATGTAATGATTGATCGACAACCGAATACAAAATAATATTAATACCCTCACTGTACACTGTAAAAATGCTAAATAGTTTCCCTTTACATTTTATAAACACTTGAACACATTCAATATGAAATCATACACACGTTTAGGTGTTTAGGTGTTGAAAATTATAAACTCGTCAACAAACATTTTTATGAAGATTTAAACACTTAAGTGTTTAGGTAATCATAAAATGTTTGTTGAAGCGTTTATGATTTTCAACACCTAAACACTTAAACGTGTTTATGATTTCATATTAAATGAGTTTAAGTGTTAACGAAGTGTTCCAGATATAAGTACGATCTTTTGATAAGGGATACACAAAATTTCTAACTAACCATGTTTATGATTTCCAAATAAACGTGTTAAAGTGTTTATAAAGTGTTACAGAAAAGTGTTTATAAAAGTATTTAGTGGGGTTTTTTTAGTGTACTTGTGTTATTATCATCACACAGTCTGATTTGATTTAGAGATCAAAACAACACGGGTGTTCACTAGATTTCAAGCTTCTTCGCTGCTGCCATTTTATTGATTTTTGTTGTTGTTGTTGTTGTAATAATTAAATTTACTGGCATGAATGTCTTGAAATATGCTCTTATAATTACATCCAAGCATACGATGCATAAGTGCATACATAACTCAGAAGTATTTCCGAGTTACGAATAATAACGGTCTAGTTACAACAAACGTATAATACACCCTGGCACTGCATAAGAATAAACATTCGAAAACTGGATACTTAATAATACTGAATGAAATATAAAAGCATGGTATAACGATGAGACCATCAGTAACAATGTGTTTTTAGTCATTATTTTCAGCATCATCATCAGCAGCAACATCATCCTCATCCTCATCCTCCTCCTCCTCATCATCATCATCATCATTACAACCATCATTATCATCATTGCCGTCATTACCACCACTACCATTTTCCATCATCACCATCATCACCAAACAAAATAGGTCTTCATTACGTAATCAACACATCATCACCATCATAATTATCATTATCATCATCATCATCATCATCCGTATCATTATTACAACCACCATTATCATCATTGTCATCATTACCACCTCCATTTTCCATCATCACCATACCGTGAAAACCATGATCCTCATAATTATTACCCCTCACTTTCTATTCCCGGTGTTTACTGTTGACCGTTTGACCTTCATAACTCATCATTTCAGCCAAAATGTTTTTTTTTTTCCTTGTTTATTTGGTTCTGTTTTGTGACCATTCGTAGCCCACGCCCGATTGCTTT
>JZLH01S0142769.1:14040-27112 GCA_001188425.1 Eucidaris tribuloides | reverse complement strand
AAAGCGCGCCGAAAATTTTTGACATTTTTTTTCACTTACCCCCCCCCCCCACCCCCTGTCCAATCCGAAACATGGATCGACGCCCCTGAATATTAGGCCCTACTACTATTACGTCTATACTTGTTGCATTTTCGAAGAATGTTTTACTTACCTCCAAGTTTGATCATGTAGTTTTCGTCGAGAAGGAGGTTGCTGCATTTGATATCTCGGTGGACGATGTCAAGGGCATGTAGATACGAGAGGGCCGCCTGGATTTGATGATAAAGGTGGCGGGACTCCGGCTCAGAAAGATGTCCGTGTTCTGATCAAGAAAGCAACGAAATGAACAACTTATGGTTGGACGTCTACACTAATGAATGTACTGCGTTACTGTAGGTGACATTATAATTGTCTTTGAATCAATTTACAATTTCTTTTTTCCTCGAATTTATAGGGAAAATAAATGATAACATTAATGACAAAATTCAGACAAAAATCCGTACAATTAATGACAGATACTAAAGCAATCATCGTCCATAATTTCGCATCATTCAAAATGATGTTTGGTGTTAGGAATACCTTAAAATGTGGCGATTTTGCTAGATGTACACATACCTTGTTTGTTGATGTAGTCCAGCAAGTCTCCGTTGGGCATGTAATCCAGTAACATGTACCCCTTTCGGTTAGTTAACAGCACGTCGTTTACTCCCAGCTAAATCAGAATAATAGGAGAATTGTTATTTAGACAAAAGGAACGGTAGAAAATAGATTTTGTTACATTATGGTCAAGTGCGTCCATTTTTATCTTTTCGTACAGTAGTTAAATGTACAGAAATCTGTCACAAATCTTGTAGGTAAGGAATTCACTATAAAACGTAAGAAAGTATACCTGTAACTTCTTGTGTGGTGATTCGAGATTTGAGAGTTAGTAACATCATTGTTGTTGTTTCTTTTACAAAAAATATAAGTTGTAAGCAGTGATTTCAAAAGTTAATAGTATCTAGAGTATCAGTTGGAAATCTAACACAATTCTCAAAATCTGGAATGACATTTGTAACTTCTTGTGTAGTGATTCGAAATTTGAGAGTTATTAACATCATTGTTGTTACTTTTACAAAAAAAAATATCAGTTGTAAGCAGTGGTTTCAAAAGTTTATAGTATCTGAAGTATCAGTTGGAAAACTAACAAAATTCCCAAAATCTGGAATGACATTTGGAAAACTAACAAGATTCACATGAATTGACGAAACTCCCAGGTAAAGAAGTCAAGGCCTTTTCCAAATATCGTATGAGTTTACGAATCTTTGGACATTAAAGAGTAATTAAAATTGATTTATTGACGTATTTACAGATTGATTAATATACTTACGATATGATCGTGACACAACTTCTTCATAATGGTGATTTCACGTGGGAAGAACTTTTTCTTAACTTCTTCAGGAGCTTTTAATTTACAGAAAATTTTCAGAGCAAAGTGACGATTTAGTTTCTTGCTGTACGCTTTCTTTACCTGTAAAATGTAACAAGTTATAAGTCCTGAAATGAACCTTTATAACATTAGTACAAATAAATTGTCGATAAAGTACTTAAGAAAGACGATGATGTATTGGAAGGTAATAAGATTTCGATGGTGACGATAAACAGAATGGAGGGTGACGATAATGAAATTAGGGTGACTATAAGAAAACAAGAGTGATTGTAATGCAAAGGAAAGTAACGTACATTAAAAGGTGGGTGACGATAATGATATTGGGATAACAATTTTGAAATGGAGGGTGACAAAATGAAATTAAGAATGACGGCAATAAAACGAAGAGTAAAGATAACAAATTGACGAATGTTATGGAGGGTGACGCTGATGAAATTAAGGGTGTTGATACAAGAAATTCGGCAGGAGATAAGAAAATAGAAAACGACAATGAAAACATGGAGGGTACTGACTGTAAAATGGAAAGTGACGATAAAGAAAAGAAGTGCGTCAATTTTAAAACAAGTAAAATGAAAATAAAATTCGGATGATGGGGGCAACACTAAGAACAACGCCATGATAATAACATCGAAAGAGGCGATAATTAAGTAAAAGGTGATGAAAAATAATGACCATAATGAAATAGAGGGTGACGATAATGAAATGGAGGGTGACAATAATGAAATGGAGGGTGACGAAAATGAAATGGAGGGTGACGAAAATGAAATGGAGGGTGACGATAATGAAATGGAGGGTGACGATATTGAAATGAAGGGTGACGACGATAATGATATGGAGGGTGACGATAATGAAATGGAGGGTGACGATAATGAAATGGAGAGGTGACGATATTGAAATGGAGGGTGACGATAATGAATTGGAGCGTGACGATAATGAAATGGAGGGTGACGATAATGAAATGGAGGGTGACGATAATGAAATGGAGAGTGACGATATTGAAATGGAGGGTGACGATATCAAATGGAGGGTGACAATAATGAAATGGAGGGTGACGATAATGAAATGGAGTATTGAAATGGAGGGTGACGATAATGAAATGGAGGGTGACGATAATGAAATGGAGGGTGACGATAATGAAATGAAGAGTGACGATATTGAAATAGAGGGTGACGATATTGAAATGGAGGTTGACGATAGTGAATATAAGGGAGACCAAAATGGAGAACAGAATGGAATGTGAGGGTTGTGAAATTAAAAGTGCCGATAACAGAAATTGGAACAGGCGAAAATTGATTTTACAAGACGACGATAATAAATGGACTGTAATGATTATGAAATGATAGGTGACAATGATTCAAATAAGGGTGACGATTACCAAACAAGATTGAAGAAAATATAATTAGGATGATAGGGGTCGATGATAGATGTAATTACAAAAAAGAGGGCGATGACAATGAATTTTAAGGAGGCGATGGATAAACTAATAGGTGATGATAAACAATGAGAGTGACCAGAATGACATTTTTTCTCCTTATTCTGGAGGCAGCTTACTGTATGTGTTCTATATTTTTTTAAAATATATATTAATGGCTGCCTCGTCCGCAGGCCAGTTGTAGGCCTTTTCAGGTTTGCCCCCGCAACTTTGTGTGTTAACACGTAATGAACACGTGCATCCAGCAAATTATGATTTAAGTTTTTCATGCAATTGTCTTCATTTTATGTTATACATGTATACTTTGATGATTACGTTGTAATGTTTATTGTGCAATATGTATTCCTTGTAATAATTTTTGTATGGTTTTTAAGAAAAGTTGTGAAATGAAGACGAAATAAAAATAATGAAAACTGGAGGGTGGCGATTATGAAATGGAAGGTGACGATTATGAAATGGAGTGTGACAGTATTGAAATTTGGGGATGCGATAATGAAATGGAAAGACGACGATAACAAACGAGAGATGATTACAAAATGGAGGATGACGATTATGAAATGGTAGGTGGCGATAACAACAAGGGTGACGAATGTAAAATAAATATGGCGACAGTGAAATTGGGCTGACGGAGGTGATGATAAAGTGAAATTCAGAACGTCGATAATAAAATAAAATAGTGGTGACGATAATAAAATAGGAGTGACGGTAATAAAATCAAGGGTAAAGATAATGGACTTGGGGCGGAGAGGTACATAAATGGAAAAATAATAATACTCAAAATGGCGGCCATCTATTCCAATCTAAAAGATGGGAGATAATGAAATGAGTGCTTTCGAAAAATGAAATTTAAAGAGAATGTCATGAGTAACAAATTACAAAAATACAGACGTTGATAATGAAATAGAGGGTGGAAGAATACGAAATAAAGGGTGGCGACAAAATAACAATAACGATGACAATTATAAACTAGAAGCTATGCTGAATTTGACATAAATGTAAACAAGTTGAACAGGAATAATAATAAAATAAGGTGTGACAAAAAAGTTACAAAAAGTTGCTGTTCTGACTTAAAAATAACATCTTAAATTCAATGTCAAAATCTTTCTTCATTGTGCGAAAGATCAGTGTACAAAAAATGTTCTGGATAGATAAAGTTCATCTCGTTAAATATTCTGTATACTTCAATTATATCCCCTCGTTTCCTTTTACAGTACAAAGAATAACGCCTTGAAATCAATCTATCCTTTTGCTGTTTATCCCGTAATGGAATTAGTTTTGTTGCTCAACGTTGCACTTGTTCAGTATGTCTAGATCTATATCTATGACCAAACGGAAATTCCGTTTTACATTTCCGTATTTAATCAGAGGCCTTATCAGACACTTAGGCCTATAGGCCTACAGAGTTATTAAAGATTCTCAGTCAAGTTAAAAAAAAGAAGTTTACTTTACAAGTCCTAAAACTGGTGATACATGATTTTCTTTCTTAATCCATAAACAATATAACCACACAAACAATATTCCGGTAAACAATATAAAACAACTGAATAAATTGCACATTACCTTGAAGTACATTCCTTCCCCAAGAACTTCTCCCATTTCGAGACCCAATCCCAGAATGTCCAGTGGTGACGTGCGTTTGTCGGGCAGAAACACATCCCCCTTCCGAACCACCTTCGGGACTTCGTCCGTGTACAAAACCTGCTCATGTCCGTACGAACCCGCCATGGCGATTTCCTTCAAAGATGTTTGGTTATTTTCTCTCTTTTTTTACAGAATAGACATAGTGGTTTTCAGTGCAGTAAACTACAAATTTAGCTACTTCGTCATTTTAGAAGCAAGGTGTTTCAGGGAGTTTTCCAAATAAAATACCAGTTTGCGTAGCTTATATATTTTTGTTGTGTGGGAGTATTATCAATCAACATTAACACAAGTTGTTAACCGCTTATGTTTATCTTGACGTCAGACGCGCGTACGCAATTGCTATGGTTTTACGCGCTTGATAGCTGTGACACAAGTATACCGGCGCGCGCGGGACTCGTGTCTTTGCAACAAACGCCGCTAGCGCAGCTAGCTAGCTAGTACATATACACTATACCCGAGTACATCACACACACATGTATGTAAATGTATTTCTATCGCACTACAAAGAAAAAGAATGTGATTAGTGCTCTATCTAGTTCAACTGCTTTTGCATTTCTCCTTCACTTCTTTTTGAAATTGAATAAAAACACAAACATTTAGCACAAAAAACCAAACCAAAAAATATATATATATTGACGTCAATTTATGATTCATGCATTGCGGTAAATACCCTCCCTACTCAAAAGTATTGCAACATGCACTATAACGCATGCATTTGACGTTGAAGGGGTCTTTCTATAATGATTTCCTAATTACGTTTATTATTGGAAAATAACCAATTATCTGAAGAGACCTCATTGAATATTCTTTCTCGTTTCTTCTCCGGGCGGAGAGATTATCAGATGGAGGCACACCCACGAGCCACGACATAGGGGCTGGAACATGAAATTTAACATTGTTTCGCCTCCATATAGGGGTGGGGTGTTAATTCACACTAGCATAGTAATTCGGTTTCATTTTACCAATGAAACGGTTTTGATGGTTTGGAAAGAATTCCAGCAAACAAAAAATGTCAATATATTCCTCTGAAGGGGTCTCAGAGAGAAGACCACACCACTCGAACACGAAAGTGACCTCCTATCTTCATAAGACAGTGACAAGGAAGATAAGGCAACTTATTAAAGATGATTGCCTTCTCTTCACATCATTATATCCAATGTACTGAGAAGTCTCATGACAGTACATTTTAAGATGTTTACAATAATAAACTGCCTTTAGAATTAAGAATGAATGAGAAATCTTAACTTGAAGAGATCTTGTTTAGAATATGCGGCGTTTCCTCCTTACCACTGTCTTATGAAGATGGGAGGTCACTTTCGTCTTCGAGAGGTGTGGTCTTCTTTAGGAGACCCCTTGAGAGAAACATATTGACATTTTTTGTTTGCTGGAAATCTTTTCAAACCATTAAAACCGTTTCATTGGTAATATGAAACCAAATTACGATGCTAGTGTGAATTAACACCCCACCCCTATACGGAGGCGAAAAAAATGTTAAATTTTATGTTCCAGCCCCTCTGTCGTGGGTGTGCCTGCATTTGATAATCTCTCCGCCTTGGAGAAGAAACGAGAAAGAATATTCATTGTGGTCTTTTCAAATAATTGGTTATTTTCCAATAATAAACGTTATTAGGAAATCATTATAGAAAGACCCCTTCAACGTAAAATACATGCGTTATAGTGCATGTTCAATACTTTTGAGTAGGGAGGGTACGTGGTGTGTGCGTGTGTATTTTGTTTCGAGCTCACTGAAATTACATTTTAATTACTCTGGTAAAGTGTAAATCATTATAAGAGGAAACGGTTGTAACATTAGGATCTCTGTTAAAGGTAATTTAATTTTAGTGAGATACTTCGGTCTGTTAGGGGTATTTTTTGTGATTTGCATACATAGACTTATTTAAGATACACATGCTTATAGGGCACAAGGAATCATCGGTTTACATCAATGAAATCCCCCGTTAAAAAGACAATATCCCATAATTTAAAAACTAGATATCGAGATGAACAAATCTGGTAAGAAGTTTTCCATTTTATACTTTTCAGTGCCGATCAGGTTCGCTGGGAAATTAAGAGTATGGTATTGCAAAATATATTCAGGATTTGTCTCTCCCTGGTCGCAAACATTCGGAGAAATTACTTGTGAAATAAAACAAGGTACGGCATAATAACTTATTGCCAGGCGATTCATTCAATGGTATTACCCTGGTAACATAAAGCCTAATTATGATAGTGTTTCGCCGCGCCGTATCCATGGCAAAAATTAAAATGCATGCGCTGCGCATGCAATTTATTCGCGCATAGGTCAATGCGCGCAGCACAATCCATAACTACGTGTAATTTTATGTGTACGATTGGCGCTAGTGCTTGCGCATGAATGTTAAGAGAAATGACATCACAAAAAATTTAAACGCTCTTGGTTACGAAAATTGCCCTAAGAATAATTATGCGAACCATTCTGATCTGATTGAAATACTGGAGTAAAGTCATTATGGTATGATTTACACCAAGAGTCTCGAGAAGTGTGTAAGTTAACACGTATTGTTTTTTTTAGACTGAATATCGTATTTAATTGGTTTTAGTTTGGAACACGTTTCACTACCGTAATGAGATCAGCTGGTCCATTTCTTAAATACGCCATTTTTGTGCTATCTTTATAATTAAGATTACCGCTTTCTTTAAAGAATTTTTCCTGCATTACCTCTGATCTAACCTGGTTACACGAAAATATATTTTCTCTCATTACATATACGTCGTTCACGCATTCATCTATGTATTTTTATAATATGAACCGTAAAGTGGTTTAGTGAAGTAACTGACATTTTGGTCAAAATCAACATAAAACCACGGCAGTAAAGTGGTCTGAAACCATGCAGAAAAGTACTGTACTGCTATTTACAGACAGTTAAAAAACACACTCCATTTTTTCCTATGAATGTAGTGAACTTCAAACCCTTTTCTTATAATTTTCATTATGTGAATTAGCCATTTTATCTCGCTTATTAACAGCTCATATTATTACCCAGTCTCATTTAAAGCCCACATAGTTTTAGTAAATGGTGAAAAATAAGAACTTCTCCCACTGCATTTTAGATAGACCTCGATGCCTTGAAAATCGCATGCTCTATAACACTTCCATTTTCGTTTAAAGATATTCGTGAAAAATGAAAAGTCGAGAGCCCCGGCATTTACCATAAAAAATGTACATGATATGTGACTACATCTGATTTAAATCACAATATGTCATTATAAACAATTCTTGGTATGCATGATGTTGTTTTCTGATGTCTGGCATGAAAATGCCACAATTTGTGAAAGATCGAAAAAAAAAATTGTCTGTTCGATCAATACTCTACTCTGTCCTTTAAATGAAAAGGTCAGATTTGGAATTTTCTCACATGAAGAGATAAAACACAGAGAAATAATTAGACCTATTATAATATGAAATGCACACGTCTTAGGACCACCGCACACTACAATTGATCAGTGATACAATCTGATTTTGGCAATAAATCGCAGAAGCATTTAATAAGGGTATTTTAACAAATAAAACTTATTTGATTCGGGTTCTGAACGATAATATGAATGAAATGAAAAAATATGAAAAAACAATATGAAGAAATGGGATTTTTCAGCCTTGAATCCGGAGTAAGGGCCAAATAATTTTCAAATCATAGACAATCGTAGGACTTCTTTCACGTCCCTACGATTTGGAACCGATTTGGTTTTTCCTCCGACTAGAGAGCTTGAAACGGGCCATACTTTCAATTTAACTCTCTGTATGAATATTCAGAACCATAATAAACAAATTGTGATGTCTTGAAATGTTTATACATGTATCAAACGCTACTCCATTTTCTTCCTAGATCGGATCGTAGACCGATCGTGTAGTGTGCGGTCGCCCTTACGCACGAATCAAACACAGCAGACAGTTTTACTCATTATGGTTCATGTACTGATGATTATCCTTTATTTACACATTTCCTATATGGCAAGGCACATGCAGCAAAACAAACCAAACTGTCTTTAGTTCGGAAGTTAAGGAATCGACAGTCAAAAATGATAAAGAAGTGACAGACTCCACAAAGTATATCCAAAAGTGAGTAAAATATATGGAAAAGTAATATATTTTCCCCAAATAACCTGCTGTCAATGTACCGGTGATACAATAGGTTTTTTCATCCTGTCCCACGCGCCATAATGGCACACACTGCGCGAGTGATCTGACCAAAACTTAGGTATGTCATGAAAAAACAGTTCATTTAATTCGTGTAATGGAAAATAAGAGGTGCAAAAAATGAGTAGTATTGATCAGTTATTCTTCAGCAAACTTCCTTTTATACTTGTTTTTTTTTAATTAAACTGCATGGTAAACATTTTTCTGACACGACAAAATTAAATCACTTTGAGAAATGATATAGTTGATGGTCTGTAATTTGATGCAAAAAAATAAAAATGTCCACACAGATAAGCTTAAATATGTCATCCCCCAAAATACAAGTAGATAATGCCGTGCAAATAAATCAGGATGTTGTGATTAAAAGATGAAGGTGATGAAGATGATGCTGTTGATGATGATAATGATGATGATCATGATCATGGCAATAATAATGAGGATGTTTGATGATGATAATGATAATTGTAATGATCATGATGGCAATGATGATGGTGATGATGAGGATGATGATGATGATGGTGATGATGATGATGACAATGATGGACTTTAATTGAGGAGGATGACAATAATGATGAAAACAACAATAATGATGATGAGATGAAAATGTGGGAGTATTTTATCCACTGCATCCTGTTTTTCAAAAAAAAACACACCTGTATTTGGTTTAATGCACGGCTGACACAGTTAACGAGCAACGAGTTGAAGGGATATTACCGTCCAATTTCTACAGAACAATAAAAACACAGAAACATGCCAGCAAAAGCTCAAGCAAAATCAAATTAATTATATCCAAGGTACCAGTGAAACAATATCTAAATAACATGATAATTCTTGATATAATAAAGTTTTTTCGATATTCCCCATGACAAAGTTTAAGACTGAAATTGAACTGTTAGAACTGAACAAACATGAAAGGAACACATGACAGCTACAATTTGTGTGGCAAACATTTATCAATTTGGATACAAAATAACAAGTCTGATATCAAGTTGTTCTATTTTTGTTATCTCAGCAGTGAGGTTTCAAAATCAACAATTACGGATCAAACATACCAAAGACTGCACTGCCTGATTCTTGAAAAAAAGTTATTTTGGCTGACCCATGTTTGCAACAATTGTGCCAACTGTGAACATACTAACTTGGTTCACCTGAATTGCTACACATAACATATATTTGGTCTTAAATATTGCATAAATAGACTGTTAATGTTACAACTTACATAGAAATAGTAATCAACATCAAGGTATTATAATCATGAGGTTTATATAAATAAAATTGATAATTACAAAGCATGTTATCTTATTTTGTAAATACCCACACTTGCATTATACTAAAGCAAATTGTTCCTTAGTTGCATCAGCTACTAGTGGTTATCTACATACTGCCATTTACATTTAAAAACATTCTTCTTAGAAGTAGAATTTAGCGCACAATCTGATTATAATGATCCATCGGTTGTCTGGCAGAAAAGCCCTAGCATATGTTCCTGGTAGAAGGGCCTTAATAATTGTTTTGTTTTATTTGAGAAATATTTCCTTATTTGATTTTAGCATTTAACAGACTGACAGAAGGATCTAAAAATATCACACTACTTTGATTTCATGTGAAGAAAGCCAATGGTTTTCAAGTTGGGGACAAGTTAGTGTTAACGCCCTTCTGCCGGGAATATGTGCTAGGGCCCTTTTGCCAGACAACCAATGAATTACTTTACCCATTAGCACCTGCAGATTACATGCACCATGGTCATTCTATTCCCAGGAGATTGAAGATATATATGCCAATTTATTAGGTACTGATTTCACATGTTATAAGTACATATATCTTATGGAGCCTATCCTCCCTAAATCAGTGCTGTAGTAACAAATTTCCCCTTAATTTGCCATAACTTGCACTACACATCTTTTCATACTGCTCATGTGCAAAACTAACAACACACCAATGTGTTATTATTTCACGCTATGAACATTTCCATTCTGAGAGTTGTTTCACATCTACAGTAATCACATATATTATATGTACTCCTGAAAATTAGTTATAATTCATTGGTGATAGTACAACAGTGATAGAATTACAGTGCTGGTACAATAGTGATACATTTACAGTGATAGATTTACAGTGATAATATTAGTGATAGTTTTACAGTGACAGTATCAGAGTGACAGTTTTACAGTGATAGTTTTACAGTGATAGTTTAACAGTGATAAAACTACAGTGATAGTAATACACTGATAGTTTTACAGTGATTAGTTTACAGTGAGTGTTTTATGGTGATAGTATTACAGTGACTGTTTACAGTGATAGTTTTACTGTGATAGTTTTACAGTGCTAGTTTTATAGTAATACTTTTGCAGTAATAGTATTATGGTGATAGCTTTACAGTGATAGGTGTACAGTGAGTTTTACAGTGATAGTTTTATAGTGATACTTTTGCAGTAATAGTATTACAGTAATAGTTTTACAGTATGTGATATTATTACAGTGATAGTTTTACTGTCACATGTATACAGTGATAGTTTGACAGTGATAGGTTTAAAGTGATAGTATTACAATGATGCATGGTTTTACAATAATAGTTTTACAATGATAGTTGTACAGTGATAGTTGCTTGGCAACCATTTTCAGGTAACAAAATTACTTCTATTGCAACACAAGAATAGGTTGTTTAAAGACTTCATTCCTTAGTACGCTGAATAATTAGCACACCCACACCGATAAAGCACCAATAACGTAACTTACTCAATAAACAAATTTAACAAATGGCAAATTTAAAGTTTAATGAAGTCTCCATCCCATAACCCTACATAAACTGTAGATAATATATTTCAATTTCATATGGATCATACAAATTTAATTTAATCATGAATAGCTACATGCTGATTTTTATTTTTTATTTACCCTGTAATAAATAATTCTCCATTATTACTTACCAGAATATTTCGCAAGAAGTTATACATACTAACAATACTTAATACTTGTACAATGGTCGTTTTTCAGCTGCCTAGCTGCACCATTGAATAAAACTGACTCAATTCCATTTTAGATATCCCCACTTCTACTCATATTTTAGTCATGTATACACTAATGCAGAACCCTTTCAGCATTATATGCTGTACAGGTCAGCCCACAAAATAATGAAATTCCATAATATTTAATATCTACGTATTTTCGCTTCAACCGCCTGTCTGAATAATTGCACATTGTTTAAACATATACAAACTTAATTATACAGTGCATGAAGAGCATTGAATCCACTGTAAAAGTCTTGATTACATGAAAAACTTCTGAATGTATTCTTGATCTGCATATCACCATTTTTGCTACGGTTTGATGGATCACAAGAAAGATGCACAAAAGTGCAGTATTCAAACTTTGGGATTCATTCATTGTGCAGTTTTGTAAATATAAATCAGCTGCTTGTATCAGGAGCATTTGCCAATTTTGAGAGTGCAAAGCAAGAATAGAATCTTTAAATAACCCGACAAATGACTGCTCATTACAGATATACTCATAACTCTATTAATACATATTTGCAAATCAAAGTTTATAAATTCAACATTTTTTGGGCAAAATTACATACACATTCAGAGCAAAAACAAAAAACAAATCTGTTTAATATCACGATTTGAAGTGTCATATCAAAAACATCTATAGATTTTCATTAAACTTGGTACATAATATCAAAATGAACTACACATTATTCAATAGCTAATTAGATTGTACATTTAAATACATTACTGTCACGTTTCCAACTTCCCAATTGTCTTTCTTACTCTGTTGGCTTTTTATTTTCTGGCAAACATGTAGTACTAACAATTACAGTGACTCTCTATGTATTCTGAACTTGCATTTCTCCTGTAACATATTGGTAGAACAAACCATTTTTATTTTATTTTTTTTGTTCCTGACAAGCAAAATCTGCCTCAAGAACAGAGAAATGATAATTCTAATGAATTTGTATAAATGAATATGCTTAAGTAGTCTAAGCGATCGGTGCAAAATATGGCTCAAATTGTTCAGTTAATGATAAAAGCATGAAATTTGGCACAACTATATTTGGGCCTATACTGATTATTTTCAAAGGTGGAGCCAACGGATACGGCATGTTTCCTAGCAACGGTTGCCAAGAAACTTATTGACCTTATCAACGAGCCATTTAATCATATCTTATCCATTTCGAAAGGATAATGCTATATATTTTAGAATCAAAACTATCTAAAAACATGATTCGAAGCCACCACTGTAAGTGTCAACAGAAAAAGAAGTATTTGTTTGTTGCTAGGCAACGGATATACCATAAAGTATATCTTAATTGTTTATTTGTAAAATGTTTCAACCTACCAATTGCAGCAGAGATGTATTCGGGTGTATTATAATTTGTACAGATTGTCATCGATCGGTGTTAATAATTATTGACAAG